>JAUIMY010000021.1:0-124492 GCA_033557855.1 Hydrochus callosus | reverse complement strand
ACAATGACAATGACAATGACAATGACAATGACAATGACAATGACAATGACAATGACAATGACAATGACAATGACAATGACAATGACAATGACAATGACAATGGTGATCATTATGACAGGTTGATATAATAACATTACCTTGTGATAGAAGCATGGGAAACGTGACTGTGCCGTTTGATTGCTCCCATCTCTTCCGTGAGTTTGTAAGAAGTCCTTACATTCTCCTCGTAGTGTATTGACACAACCGTCTAGGTTGATGTAGAGGTGGGAAGTGTTGTAAATTGTGAGATGATTCTGCATTGGAACGAATTTCTGTTCGGGATCTAATAGTCGTTTCCATTTGGTGCTTAGAGTCCAGAAGGTGGTGAAATTCATGCGAGGCATTGGGATGTCCGTTAGGTTGAAAATAGTGCCGTTGATGCAATCAGTTCCACTTGAAATATAAAAGAAATCTTAGTTTTGAAGAGTATGCCAATTGTGTTCCGCGCAAGCATTGTATTTTCAAGAATGGAAAGAAGCATTCGAATATTTATTTCGACTTTAAAACCCTGACTGACTTTATCAATAAATTATGACTTTAACAATGAATAAAAACGTGATAGCTATTGTTATAGAGAAACACTCTTGAAGAATCTAGCATTCGAAACGTTCGTATTTAATGAGTTTGTTTTAGGGTGAAATTTCTATCTAGTAAATGGATCTGTCGATGTATATCAAATGCGTTTGCTGCCTTTTCATGGCTGCTTGTCACGACATTCATCAAATTATCGAGTTGAAAAAGGAAGACTGTTTTTAATCCATTTGCCTGGGAATAATTCGCTCATGCAGTAAATGGAGATTTACTAATCGCTTGATCGAAATTCAAATGGAAAATGTTGGATTGGAGACTTTAGTAAGTTGTGGTATTTTTTGTTTTGATATGAAAATGGGATTACGAAATAGTCTGGAAAAACTGTAATAAATACGCGTTAAAGTGACAAATGACGATGTTGCGTTTTGTTTGAAGTGAAATGAATTGGTGGTAATGAGTACGTATGACACGCTAGCATAAATGAATAATAGTGAATAACTGATGTTGAAGTTGTTAGAGGATTTACATATTTGTTTCGTTGTGGGACGGTGACGGTTTGTACTCCCCTGTTTATATTGAAATATGTATTCTCCTGTCGTATTCCACCTTAAGTCAATATTTTCTACCACCAGTCACGAATGTCGCCAGTTTAACTTATGTATGTACCACGGAGTGGTACGGAATATAGGCTACTCATAAGTGGTGGTACAATTTAAGCACCATCAAATGACTTGACACCAAAACGACTTGTCTTCTGGGGTTTCTAGGGTTTGGTGTATTCATCATCAATGCCTAGTTGTTATTGTTCGAAATGTTGATATTGAACATTCTTCAAATTCTTCCTTTGAATTGAGCTAATTGTAAAACTGGCAATAGCAGGTTGATTGCAAAACGGACAATCGTCAAATATTATGTGCAATACATAATTTAAAATGCATTACAGATTTAACTTTAGTGAGCATAATGGTATAGAAGCAAAATGCTTGATTTTGGAATGAAATGATTAAATTGGTTTTATAGTTATTAGAAATTTTGATTTGTTCTTTAAGCAGTACGTGAAGTAAAGATTGTAGATTTTCTTTTATAAAGAAATAGAAGAAAGAAAGAAAAAGCAAGTCCTACTTTATAAGGTCGTCCTGCTTATCGATGGTTAGGCACGACAACATCAGTACTTCTTCCGGAGATCGACCCCAAATGTTCGTGGGTTCCACAACTCGGCCTGGTCTACTCTGGTCGGTAATTGTGTGACCTATAGCTGACGTGCAGTTCGCCGTGTAAACCGTGTTATCTGTTGTGATGAAGACGTTGGCGTTCGCTGTGAAAATGGTGTTGCAGTACCGATCGCAGCTGAAGGCGTTCTTGATCCTGGTACATTTGAAGCCTTTGCATTCGAAGAACCCATTGAGTTTGGCGCTGTCCCTGAGGGTGTCCACCACAGGCCCGTCCGCTTTATAGTGGCAGAGCATGATTTTGGATAAGTTGGAGCAGTGTCCCAAGAAACAGTTGAACACTCCGTCTAAGGAATCGCAGATGCTGCCGTTGTTGCAGTTGTAGGTGGTGGCGTCTGTTAAGTTAGCGGGAGGGCAGTCCACCCGTCTTAAATTCGAGCAGCCTTGCAGTTGCAAGTTAGTGCCGTTTTGCCTGGTGGTCACGTGGATTTGTGGGCAAAAGCCTGAAGTCCTCGTGAGGCACCACTCGCCGCAAGAGGCCCAACTGCAGTTGTTGAATGTTGTGGTGTTTATGGTTTGGCACATGACCGGACGTGTTTCGTATCCGGATCTAAAAGCCTTGTACGAAGGAATGTAGATGGCCACAGTCAGGTATATTATGGATACGCAGCTGATGACCACTATAAGTTGGCAAAAACATATGCTCCCGCAAATCCTCTTGTCTTGAGGAGGGATCATCCGAGGTTTGCATTTGTTCCGGCGACCCATCGCGAACAACCCGATGGCGATGATTCTTAACTTACATTTCAAATGAATGTGAAGAAGCCACAACGATACCACAAACTAGACTCACGAAATAGAACACGTCCTCTACATAAACCTAAAAGTAGTCAACGAGACTGGCTGCGCAGTCCAACGCAAGCGCGGCGTGATGGAAAGGGTTGTTTACCTATGCAGAACCACCCCCACGTAATTTATTAATAAGCGTCGAAGGAAAGGGTACATTAAAATAATTGCGAAGAGGCTTTGTGGGTCACGCTAAAAGCAGCATTCCTCAAAATAGACCCGAATGTAGGTGGTGGTAATCGCAAGGAATTCAGAATTCGAATATTGACCCAACATCCCCCGCAACCAATCGATAAGCGCCCTCGCCCTGCTATTCCAAACCGGCAAAGAGCTGCGTTATAATTGGGGCTTGGAGAGTAGCTATTTCCTGTGCTCTGAATAAGTTATTTAATAATTCATGAGGAAATACGACTGGAAGCGATGGCTACTCCCGGAATGAAACGCGATGGTGCGCCTTCTTCTTTACTTTATTTCGTACTTTGATTTTTGAGTGTCATCGATTATTTTCGACTCCGAAAACCTCTGGTTTGAGTTTGGGATTTAATCGAGACTCCCGCTTGCTTCAGTGGATAAATGTTCTGGATCATATGGAAGGTTTGAGTAAGGGATGGCTTGAGTAGAAACGAAACACATCTGGCCATAGAACAACTTTATTGCAACAATATCGTCAATAAAAGCAATAAAAAGATTCAACGTATGCAATCCGCTAATCCTAGATAACTATTTATCTTCTGGGTACCGTTTCACTCTCACCCGTAGCATCGTCCGCGAAAGTTTGAAACTGTTCCACAATTCGGGTAACACTATTTTAAAAATATTACACCTGCAACTCCGATTAGAATTGCATCGCAAATGTACAATCACAAATCCGTTTAGATCATACGTTTCACTAATCGTTTGACGTTGCAGTAGCTACAGCCCTTTTTTATGTAAGTATGCAAATAATCTTAACTCTTGATGCACAGACTTGGATTTCTTTGTTAAGCTTGATCCTTAATAATGGCGTGATTTTTTTCGACTGGTGACGACAAGGCGATTGCGTGAACTTGCAGCAGCATATTTCGAGTTGATATCGTCGCTAGTAGACTTCTTCTTCGTAGTCATCATCTCTGGAATAACAAAAGTTTCAGTTATTTATCACATCCTTATTACATTGAAATTTCTACAAAAGTTTCAATATTATAGGCAACCCTGGTCGTATATAGGCAACCAATACTACAGCTGTAATGGACTTAGGAAAGGCGTGTGAACTGGCTTCGAGGTGGCCTTGATTTCCTGCGCAACCTAACCTCATCTGCCACATACTTCAGACCAGTAGCCTGGCGAGTTAATACACGATTCGTTTAGTTGATTTGTCGTGTAAGTTACGCGTTAAGCTTTGTAGCTTAAGCCTGTCCTCCAAGGTTGTCGTGTATAGTGTTAGGTGGTTCGACGCATATACGGCTTACTCCTGAACTCCGCGGAGTTTTCCTATGTCTAATTTGCGGCGGACCTAACCGGCTACTATTGTCACTGCAGACTATAGGAGGACTAGTCGGCAACTTAGATCTTCGAGATAGACCAATTTCCCAGTCTACAGTGTGCCAGAAGGACCGCCGGGTACTTACGGAGTAGGAAAATGATGCATATATTTGTGACAAGCTCGACCGCACCCCGGACAGTACCAGTAGCTGAGGACGCCTACGGACGCGACGAACAGCAGGTTCGGTACGGCAATGGACAAGACGAGGTGTCGGAGGGTGTCGTCCCAGGAGTATCTCGCGACGACCACGTCGGGGTACATGCGGCTGTAGTAGCAGGGGAACGGGGTGCCTGCCGTGTTGTACCCGTATTGTGCGGCGAATTCTGAGCAGTTGACGGAGGGCGGGTAGCCGCAGCCTTCCGCGTTGATGAGGAATCTTGTATCCGAGACATCCCACTTGATCGCTTCGACGGGGGAAGCCAGCTGAGACCAGTCGCGGAAGGTCATCCTCGAGTAGTTGACGAAGATCTGGTGGCAGCGCGTGGCCTCCCTCGTGCAGCCTTCGCGACAAGAAGCCCACGAGCAGTTTCTGAGACCTTCGGTATAAATGTGGCGGGTGCCAACGCAAGTGACGGGCTCCGGTTCATAGTCGGCCATTAAACTGGATATTGCCGGGTCTATGACGAAGGGGACGAGGAAGAGGAAAGCGAAAACGGAGAGGAATGCTGTGGTGCCTAGGCAGAGAGATGCGTAGAACTTAACCGTTTCCGCTACGGAAATGAGCGTTTGCGGTTGCTTCTCCATTGTTCCCGGAAGCTCGCCTGACGGGCACCCGTGGTTCCACTTCGCTCCAAGTCCAAGAACAAGTCCGACCTAGTCACCCTCGAGAGGGACGCTCCATTCGAGCCACGTTTCCTGTTTCTTGCTTATTTCAGCGAGGGGTGAGACATGGTGCGGCAAATGGCCGGGCTGCTCGAATGGTATAGAAAATCATAGAGTTGCTCGAATGCCGTAGCAAAAGGTCGAGCTGCTCGAATGGTGTAGCAAATGGTCGAGTTGCCCAAGTGGTGTAGCAAATGGTCGAGTTGCTCGAATAGTGGTCGGTCAGTCTGAGTCCACGGTCGGCGGTTGTTCGGACTTGTTGTAGCAAATGGTCGTTCAGGCTTGTTCCCGCGAAAGGTTGATGGTTGTTCAGGCTCGGTCTAGCAAAAGTGGAATGCCTGTAAAGAAACAAAGCTGTCAGCTGCCGCTTATCGATCCCGGGTTCACTTAGAAGTAGCGGACGCATTAGCGGAAAAGATTGCTCCCTGGGTCACGCAACCTTCCGCGATGAATCTAACTTGCCTGCGAATCAAAGCACTAGCGCCCTCGCCCAAAAAATCAAACGCAAGCTCAACGGAATCCGCAACACTTAGGTCGGGAAGCGGCAGGATTCCGGACTTCCTGTGCGGTGAATGCGGATTTGGTCGAGTGAGTTGGATTTACTCACGTGACTGATCTCAAAGTGCCATGATCGAGTTCTCCGCGCCCCTATCCGCCATATTGTTGGCGGAGGAGCTCTTCTCCACCTCGACTTGAGCGGCATTGCAGCCTTGGAAGCGCATTTTGGCGTCGTCTCCGACGACGACGGTGCGTTGACAGAGAATTAGAGTCAAGCAGGACACGACGAAAAGAACTGAGGGTAGCAGAAAAGCGATGATGAACTGGCGGGTGGTCGTTTGCAGGTTGAACCTGGCCACGACGATTTCCGTGTTGTCGGTGGCGTAGAAGCAAGGGAATCGGGCTCTAGCGTTGTGGTCGGTGCCGTCTTTCCCGTACAACCTGAGGAACTCTTTGCATTCGTCCCGCAGCGTGTTCACGCAGCCTTCCAAGTTGATGAGGAGTCTGCTCTCGTTCGCGATGAGGAGGTCCGGCTCCGGCGGGGCGACCAATCTGTCTTCGTCCAGGGGGTCCGTGTTGTAAGCGTAAAGGTAGCTCAGATATGTGAAGTTGCTGTAGTCCCCTAGGATGTTGTCGGCCAGGAGCGAACCGTTGACGCAGTCTACGGCCATGACGCCTCTGCTGGTGTTAAGGATTTCCAAGCAAGACATCATCAGCACTTTATCGTACGACTCGTTCCAGACTTGCTTATTGTACTGGTCGTCGTAAGCGCTCTGGCACTGGGACAGGTACGCCCTGTCTCCCATGAGCACGATGACGTTCTTGTTCCTCGTGGGTATGTCAACGCACCATCGATCACAGTTGTACGGGGTCCGGATGCGCTCGCAAGTGCCTCCGATGCAATTGTACAAACCGTCTAGGTCTATGCAAGTGATTTTGCCCCTCCTCCCCGAGCACTTCAGAGGAGGGTCCGTCTCTTTGAAAACGCACTTGAACGCTTCCGTTATGTTGATGCATTTCCCCTCCGTGCAGTTGAACGTCCCCGTGATGTTCCTGCATTCGTTTTTGATGCACTCGTACCGGACCGCCGTGTCCTCGATCCCGTAGCAAGTGATGTTGGCGGGGTTCGTGCAGTTGTTCAGCACGATCCTCGAACCGTTGTGTCTCAAGTTGACGAAGATTTGCATGCAGGAGCCCGAAGTCTTGCTGAGGCACCACTCCCCGCAGGAGCCCCAGTCGCAGTTGTCCACGAGGGACGCCCGGGTGGTCGTGCACATCGCCGGTTCCTCCACGATCCCGGATTGCAGGGCTCTAGTGGACGGCACGTAGATGGCAACCGTGAGGTAGACCAGAGCCACACTGCTCAAGACGAGCGTCATTTGACAGAGGCATATCGTCCCGCAGATTCGCCCGTCTTGTGGGGGGATGATGAGCTCCTCGACGGGGATGGGCTTTTTCTTGGGCATTTCGGAGCGTTACGTTACCCGTTTCGAGCACATGTCACTAATATCGCGGCGACCGCCTACATAAAGGGGCGACTCGACTCCCCGCGTTCCGGACTTCAACCGCTGCCGTCATCTATGATGGTGCAGCGTGCGTCGCAGGCGGAGGGTGCGCGCGCTATTTGATCAATAACCGGGACACTGCGGCGTGCTTTGATCGATATGATGCGTGCATCTGGCCGGCAGAAAATCTAAAAATGCGTGCAACTTCTCTTTGACAATGTGAGGAGGATCCTCACGCGGTGGCCGCCGTCCCCGCGGAGCGCGTTGCTTGGTGACTTACCTTGGTTAGGTCTCGGTTGGGACGTCGTCGCGTGGACCCTTCGCTCGCAGACGGAGTTCGAGTCCTCTGGCGGGGACCTCCGTCGACATCGAGATCGATAAAGTAAATGTAGACCACCGCAGTACATTGGATGGTATGGTAGTTGTCGGGGGTTGCGCGAACTGTAACGGACTATTTATTCGAGTCGAGAGTCCATCGATGGTGAATTCTAGTTCGGGCGATGCGGCATTCTTGACCCGCCGTGCTGACGGGGATATGTTGTCCAACAGCAAGCTCGGGGGGCATCCGATCCACCTTCCCTAGACCCCTAATTAGGCGGTCGGTTCGAGATCTAGGCGGTTCTATTCCCGAAGATCTCGAGGAACAGTTCTGGGTTCTTGACGCCGCGCCGGTGGCTTCTCCGGTGAGTAAAGCGAACGAGCACAGCCCGTTCGTCGGGCTGAACCGTACGCTTGTTCGTTAGAAACGGCCAGAAAATAATGTTTGTGCATTTGATTCGAAGGTCCCTGTCGTGTCCTTGGATGTGGTTCTAGGCGCCTCGCGCTTTAGCCCGCGGGTGTCGCGGTCTGGAAAGTGAGCCAGCTTTGGCGTCGTCGCAGATGGTGGGGCCCGGAGCCGTGCCGGGACCGACGTCGACGCCGACGCCGCGACCATGGCGGAAGAGCAGACCAGTAAACAAACAATCAAACAAAAGCTGCTCTTCTATGTCACTGCTTTCTTCGTCCTCCTGGGTACGTTCAGCCTATTCTCGTTCCTGTTTCTCGTGCCTTTTGTCATCGACCCCGCTTTCACGACGATTTTCATGGAGTTCGACGAGTCCGCGGCGTTATGCGTGACCGTTAGGAGCGAAACGCGAAGAGGCGCCTCCAATTGTTCGTGGACCTCTTGCAGGGAAGGCTGCACTAAGGAGATATACACCTGCACGCAGATCCTCGTCAACTACAAGAAGGTGAAGAACTTCGACAACGTCACGGCGGTGCTCAAGTCGTACGACGAAGAGCTAGCGATAGCCGAAGCTTTAGATGCCGCGATGGAAGAGAAAGAACGAAACAGGTACCGCACTAGGAGGGCAGCCCTTCCTTCGTTGCTGGACATCGACGAGTACGATTACGAACAGTTGAAACCCTCGTCCTCGGATAAATCGGACGACGACTACGAAATTTTCGACGTCGAACCCACAGGCCTGATGGGCAACAACTCCGAATGGTTCTATACGGGAGCCAAGCTGTATCCCAACGTTAAGGGCTGCGGGTACCCCCCGCTGCTCAACTGTTCAATTTTCCTAAAAACCTTCCAAGAAATAGGCAGCACCTTCAAATGCTACTACAGCCGAGTGGACCCGGGGCTGGTCATCAACAACCTAGACATGTGGCAGGTCTACATGAACTTGGTGTACGCCATGGCGATACCCATACCTTCGTTCATTTTATCCGTGGTGTACTTGACCATCGCTTATTTCAAAATATACAACGACGACGAGGAAACCGCTCCTTTGAAGAAGAACGCCGAGGACATGCACATGGAAGGGGACAGCGTGCCGGACGGGACGAACGTGCAACCCACCAGCGGAGGAATCACCCCGGCCAGCGAAGCTTTCCGCGAAGACCTCGCGAGCTTCGGGCACGCCTTCAAAGTCGCCATGGCGGACGAAATGAGCAGGGAAAGTCTAAACGATGGACTTCCCAATGCACTGTCTATTCAGGGGTAAGCTCGACGTTCGATTGCAATCACAGGTTTGTTTTTGTTGTCTTGAAGGGTTTTGTACTCACTCAGGCCATTCTTACCCATGATTCCTGTAACAAAGTCACAGGGTATTGTGGGCTAATACTGCGGGGGTTCCGGCCGATTCCCCTAAGTTTGGTCAGTCGGTATCAGCAACAAGAACAGACCCAACCTTTTACCGTGACACCCATAGGTCTAAGATAAATGGAGTGCACAATCTTCAAGATTGAATGGCGAATACAATACACTCCATTAAAACTTTCTGAAGAGTGTAATAAGGTCGAGAATCGCGTGCACAGTTTACAAAAGGGACAAACGGAAATTTCATGGTATTTCATACCAACGATAAGTATTTATATATTTTGATTCACTCGTAAATTGTATCGAACGTTTTATGCGGGTTCCCATGTAAAACTGGGAGACGCTTAGTTCTATGGAAATTACGCGATTTCCGACTTTACGATGTTGAGCCAAACGGTTCATATAAGCAGGGATAGGACTTTAGCACACCTTTATCTTAACTCCATGGTGACCACTCATTCGGACGACAGTTGCCGGTGGGGATTTGTTGCGCAGCACAACTGCAGCGAGCAACCGTCGACCGAGCGTGATGACAAGCGACTCCTCACATTAAGTCTGATTATTGTTGTAGGAACATTTGCGGGATAGTAATGACGACCAGCATCTCAACGACTATTGGTCCCGTCGCGGACATCTAGTCGCGCATCAACCTCTAGTATTTAATTCCTCTTTTACTCCTAGTTTTATTCGAAAGAGGAGCTTGAGATTACCCAAGAAGAGAATCGCGTTTGAGCAACCGTTAACTCGGAATTTAGAATTTAAGATACATAATAAGGTACATGCTAAAAAGCTGAATTAGTTTCGGAAACGTTTACTCCTCGAGGGCGTTACTCCCAAAAAGGCGCAGTCGTATTTGCCAGTCAAGTTTAGAAAGCCCATTCACCCCCTTAAACAACCGATGTTTCAGATTACTTATTTCCATTGAGTTTTATAAACCTCATTGCTTGTTTCCAACCGGGCTGATCATACCCATTTCTTAAAACACACACATCCCCTTGAACAAACTGCGGATGGAGCACCGCTCTCGAGTTGAGGGTGCGGACCATGTACAGGTACACGATCGGCTCTGCGCAATAACGTGCATCTACGCCAAGAATTACCCCTGCTTAGGATATATTCATCTACAACACATTCATCGTTCTATGCGTACTCTCGCAATGTCACCGTCAATATGATAGAAGTCCGCCGTCCTTCGACTCGTGAATTTTGAACCCAACACGTCCTACCACTGATTAGTGCGGGTAATGTACTTTGCGCGATTGAACGCCCAACTAATCAGAGGATGGTTCACGCCGTCGATTATATTGTAACACAAACTGCTATTATAATCAATGGTTGCACGGTCGTCATGATTATTCATGATCTCGGTTGACCGTAAAAAGTCTCAACAATTCATAAGATTAGCGCCAGTCTGCGAAATGCATTATGTAAAAACGCCAATCCGCATAGTGTACACTCATCAATAATGCCAAAAAAATGAACTCTTGAACACCTCAAGCAGAGGACTTACGTTCAAACAAAAAAACATTTTCATCGCTTCACCTACAGTTATTATCCATCTTGTAAATGAAGTCCGACGTTTTTATAAAACCCATTTAGATTATGAAATTGCTAGAGGTCTGAGCACATAACTCTTCTAACCCCACTCACTGGGAAAAGGCATAGCGCAAAGTTCGAATAGCCCGTCAATATAAATGTAATTTTTCACTTTCAATGTGTTTTTGTTTTCGCTAAATAATCTCGGAAAGTGTGCCTTTTTTATTCGCAAGCAAACTGAGTTTTCATGAGAGCCCTCATTACGGTAGTAGTTTCCTTTCATCGAACCCCTCGGCACGGATCTAGTCAAAGTGTAATAAAATTTAGGAACACCAAAAACTTAATTTGATCCGTAATTCATTCTAAATGCATTATTAGAATGCTGAGTTTACGCGGGAGTCATAAATGGACAGCTCTTGACAGTGCAATGACCATTTTTAGTGCCTTTCTTCAAATGATCTGAGTTTGTTCCACTGGACCTTTGAATGTTGCGTATACGCGTACTTCCTTTACTTTCCAGATCCTAGTGTGCTTAATTTCCGTATTAGTGTCTAATAGCACAAACTTTGTGGTAACATTCACAATTCACGCGCCACTTGATTTGCAGTCCGGGACTGCTCAGTGACTGCATTAACCGTTTAGATTTCATAAACACTGTCCTTGCGCCCAGTATGGACCGCTTTGTTAAATAATTGAATTGAAATTGAATAATTTGGGCCATTTGTGCAAGTAGTATCGATATGCAATACACTTCTGACAATCCCGGACTGCACAGCCGGGCCGGCGGCTGGCACGTGAATGGACTACTAGCGTATATGTCGCAGTCTTTCGGTGTAATTAGCCGTTTCATGAAAAATCCAGGCTTTTCTTGAAACAACTACATACAGTAGAAGGCGACATACAGACTACTTCAGTAACTCAGCGCAAGCAGTGCCGAAATTCCAATTGTTTCGTGGGAAAGCAGTGAGAGAACCGGTTGGTTCGGAGTAGCGCAAATTAGCTCGCTTGAAATAGAATAATATTTGAGGAAAGGCCTTATTTAGTGTGTATCGCATTTGATTTGACGTATTGGTTGTTTCGAGTCCCAAGTGGTTCTCGCGGAATCGACGAGGCGCCGCCAACGTCGATTCCACTCTAATCAATTTAAAAATGCGATCGATGCCCCGAGCCTCGGGTTGTCGATATCCATTCGAGACATTGTGATCATTAAAAATGTAATGTAGTTCAAGTCGTGCTAATTTCAGGCGAGTATATGCTTGTTACACCGTTCCGGAAAAAGCGCAATTTTTGACTTGATATTTCAACTCTGGCTGTGACGCTAGAAAACGTTATTATAGAGATTCTGAATTCATTCTTGTGATACATGATTATCCCCTCTCCTCGCCCTCTGCAACTAGAGTTTTCGCAGGACATTGCTTCTTCTTGGATCTTGCTTCTGCGCTTAACGTTCTGCGGTAGGTTCTAAGAAAATCCTGCATTTGCGCAGGACAATTTGCTTTTACGCAGAAAATGTCGCGTTTTGCTGAATATTTTGAATTTAAGCAGAACATTCTGCTTTTACGCAAAACATTCTTCTTCTACGCAGAACATTCTGCTTTTACGCAGAATATTCTGCTTCTACTTTGTCGCAGGACGTTTTGCAAATAGGCAAGAAGGAGTTTCGCTTTCACACAGAGCATTCTGCTTTTGCGAAAGATCTTCTGCTTTCACTCTTGAGAACATTTTTTTAATTCCACAGGACATTATGTTAACTCCACAGGACATTATGTTGACTCTGCAGGACATTATGTTATCTCCACAGACATTGCGTTAATTCCACAGGGAATTACGTTAATTCCGCAGAACATTACGTTAACTCCACAGGACAGTTAAGTAAACAAGACATTAGTTAACTAAACAGGACTTTATACTTTTATTTTGCAGGACATTAGCTCATTCGACTTGTTTTCATGGGTGAATTGCGCGAGCGCCCTTGTTGATAATAACGTTTTCCACGAGTTTTTGTTAAGAGAGTTTCGTGGTTTGGGAAATTGTGAATGCGGTATTCTGTGACAACGGTTGCTAGTTGTGTGCGCTAGGTATTTCCCGAATGCCATCAAAAACACTGTATTCATAAAGTTCGGTACCAAAAGTCAACAAGCAGTTAAACCCGTCCGAAAATGTTATAGCGCTGTCCCTTTATTTCGTCTTTGATCGCGGTTGTAAATATTTCCTTGCAACAAATACTAAAGAAAACGTACTTGTATTTTGATGAAAACTTAAGATGTACATAGTCAGGAATATTGTTGAAGAGAAGATATTAAAGGGAAGCAAATTGTTGAAATTTATCGATTAACCTCTTAAAAAGCTCTATTGTATTTACCAACAGCAGCACACCTTTGACAATTCGACGCGCCCTAAGGCTGGAGAATTGTCAGAGCGGGCGCGATCCTTTCCAACTCGCATCACCAATTCCGTTGTGTGTAGATGCTAGGAAGAGAAACACACTTGTCCAAATTGTATCGCTTGCTGCTGGCCCAACCGCCCACGCCCCATTGAACGCTCAATTTTAGTGGAACGATTTTCAAATTGAAACTTTTAGCGCTACTCCAGCAATATGTCGTTACACTTTGGATGTTTTCACATTTCAGAGCCTTTATTCAATGTAATAACGAATCATTTCGGGTTATTTTTGTTTAAATAAATGGTTTTTCAAAACAGATTTACCTTGTTTTACTTATTTATTCCCGAATTATTAATTTGGTCTTCCCGAATTTTTAGGCAATATTTCTTTATACCATTTATACCAAATATAAAAAGTATTTTAGTTGATTAGGAATTTATTGTTTTTATTAGAAAGAAGTAAAATTTTGCATGTTTCCTCTCATAATTTATTTAAAAAAAAACATATTTTACATATGTATCAAAATTTGTCCTCTTTTTAAACTCATATGTCTGCGATAAGAAGGAATACTGGGACGATTTTGCTAAGGATCTCATAAGCAGAGTTCGATCATAGAAGTAAGTGTTATTGTTAGATCAATGGTTTAAAGATGGAAGCTTGAAGTATTTACTCCATAGTTTAGTCATAGACAGCATAAAAAAACAGGGGCAAAAGTACAAAAATTTATTATCTACAGTTCCCACTGAAGCCCTATAGCTTTAGAGATACTCTCGAAACATTGCCTAAGTTACATATTGTATAATGACATACAAATTTCCTTATTCAAAGTCAAGAGATTCATTGCACGGAGCGAAAACAATGGATTTCATTCAAATGTCAATGCGTTTCTAGTTTCAAACACTCCTGCCGCTGCAGTCAGCGTCGAAAGGTGAAAAAGAAACTTGCCTTAGAATCATGCTCTCAACTGATAAGTTGTTTTTATTTTATAACTGGACTTCGTACTGATATTAAACTTGTCTAGTGCAGGAGACATCTGATTTTCAGTTTTAAAATGTCCACTTTTTGGTGTACGCTTCGCAAATTGCCCATCGCCAGGACCTTCACAAAGGTGTGGTATTTCTTTTGAAAAGTAACCTAAATTTTCGAAAAATAATGCCCGTTTATCCAGGCGTCCGTGCGATACTTGAATTTATTGGAATACCAGAGCAAAAACCTTTTGAGGGAAAATGGTGTTGCCGTCCAAGACTTTCGGATGATTGATATTAATGGCCATAATGATTTAGGAAATTTCAGTGAGTACTCATGCTAGTCGAGTCCAAAATAGTCAACAAAGTATGTCTATGTAAACATTATTTTTTTTTAATTATAGATGTTGATGAATACGTGGTTAAGGCTCAAATTTTGGCTGGTGGTAGGGGGAAGGGCCATTTCGACAATGGATATAAAGGTGGCGTTAAATTAACCAAAAAGTATGTTAAAATTATTCAACATTAGTTTTGATTTTATTAGGTTACATGCGTATTATTTATTTATGGTATACCCAATTTATTTTAATTATTAATAATTAAAATCTGTGGTTAACTTTGGATGTTGCTTATTTCGAATGCATGAATAATTTTTGTAACTAATGTATATGCAATTGTTTTAAATCGTTTGATTCTGTTTCTAGCCGTAATGAAATCAATCAAATTGTGCAGAAAATGCTCGGACATAAACTGATAACGAAGCAAACACCTAAAGATGGGATAATGGTTAAGAGCGTAATGGTCGCTGAAAGTGTGAACATCCTAAAAGAAAAGTATGTCTGCATCATCTTGGATCGTCTTCATAACGGTCCAGTTCTCATTGCTTCGCCTGCAGGAGGCATGGATATTGAAAGTGTTGCTGAAAAAACGCCTCATTTAATTAAAAATGTTCCAATTAATATTTTTGAGGGTGAGCTGGATTAGTGAATTTAGAATATTCATTTCAATTTAATTAACATTAATTTTATTGGACGTTTGACCTTGAATGGTTAAAATTATTATTATTAAATATATTAAAATAATGATTGTCTTGAAGGTTTATCGAATGAAAAGGCTAAAGAGATTGCGAAATTTCTTGAATTCGAGGGAGACCTCATCGATAAGGCTGCTCTGGAATTACAAAAATTATGGGAACTATTCAAGAAAGTGGATTGCACACAACTTGAAATCAACCCGTTGGTCGAGACTGACAAAGGAGAAGTGATATCTGTAGATGCAAAGTTGAATTTTGATGACAATGCGAAGTTCAGGCAGCAGACGGTTTTTAATATGGAAGATCATTCTGAAACGGATCCTCGTGAAGTAGAAGCTGCCAAGCACAATTTGAACTATATTGGAATGACTGGGAATATTGGGTATGTTGAAGTTATTTTTTGTTACTAAATCACTTTTACTTGTAAACTTTCCTAGTTGTGATATAATTAATTAATATTTAATACATATAATTCATCATTTAATATATAATAATTAAGTCGTTAAAGCACGAATTTTCCATAATAGCCTTGATTTGCCATTCAGTAGACTTGGGTGTGCGCAATAAGGGATGAAGAAATCATTACAATGATTATAGTGAAGAAAATAATTCTTACATGTGAAATATTTCTCAAAAAAGGAATTTGAAGGAAATAATACCTGAAAGGAAATGGGTCGTAATTTGCTTGTGTTTTGTCAATAAAAAATGAAGAATGGTCAATAACAAATAATGAATGCTTCATAAAAATTATGATTGCTCGATAAAGAATAATGAATGCTCGATAAAGAATAATGAATGCCTCGATTTAATGACTAAAACTGCAGTTTGAATCAATAGGGAATTCCCGATGTTTAATAGAAATTTTCAATGGGTATGAAATAAATCATTTGCGCCATAAATTCTCCAGGTAATTCAGACACGAATGGGAAATAACATCTAGCATTTGATTTGTTCTTACCAGGAAAAAATAATGCGTACAAAAAAAAGATTTTAAGGAAATAATGCCTAAAAGGGAAAATGCTTCAAGGAAGTAATGGCTAAAAGGAAAAATGCCTAAAGGAAATAACGCCTAAAAAGAAATATTCCATGAAAGAAAATAATGCATGAACCAAACATCATTGGCTAGGCCGCCTACTCCTATTTCATCTTATTAATAAAAAATAATAAAATTAGTAATAATGAAATAATAATAAGTAATAATAATAAAATTAGTTTCTACTCTTATTGACTAATATAATTTCTTTTAATCAGTTGTTTGGTGAATGGAGCTGGTCTCGCGATGGCAACCATGGATATAATCAAGCTTTATGGCGGCGAACCGGCCAACTTCTTAGACGTTGGGGGTGGTGTGAATGAATCTCAAGTCCGCGCAGCTTTCGAAATTTTAGTTTCTGACAAAAACGTCAAGTCAATTCTAGTGAACGTTTTCGGCGGAATCGTCAATTGCGTGACAATAGCGAACGGAATAGTCGGTGCCTTAAAGTCCATGAAACTCGAAGTTCCTCTGGTTGTACGACTGGAGGGTACTCAGGCGGAACAAGCGAGGAAAATCATTAAGGAATCAGGACTTCCAATTATTTCTGCTGGACATTTAGATGACGCTGCGAAGAAAGTCGTTGCTAGTTTGAAGTAAATGAACTACGGATATTAGACTGACGAGAGCCCGAAGAAATCTCGAAGATGCCAATTGATTAACATGACAATAATTACTGCTCATGTAACTGCATTCCCTTTGTTAATTCTTTAATAGTTTTTCAAGTTGCTCGTAAAATAACCCGTGGTTAAACCTCAACTGTATCCCCATATTAAATCGAAAATAATATTTCCTATGTACAAATTTATGAAATGCTATTATGAATAAAAATAAAATTCAAATGAGTTTTTCATTTAACTTCTGGAAATCTACACTGAGCGTACGCGCTAGGAAAAACCTTAGATTATTTATACAAAGAAACGGATATAAAAATATAAGTTATCTAAGGAAACAACATACGTAACCATAGAGCTAATAATAGTCCTATATGAACTATGTACACAACAGTAGTGATGCGCCATCTAGAATCCGGTAGCTCAAAGAATATTCAATCCATTTGCAGTCGATCGCACAGCCGATCGTGCGCTCTGATTGGCCAGTTCGAATTACTTGACCTAGTTTCGACCAATGTGATTGCCGAACGCGCTCAAAAATTTGAGCATCACACGTGATTCATAACCTGTAATAAAGATTTGTTTTGTATTGTGTTATTGTGGTTGTCATTTAACGTTGGAGATTATCCAATTGTAGTTTTAAGTAGTAAGTATGGTGTTTCCTTTAATAAACCTACCCAACCGTTTGTTCTTGAATGAAGACGATGCAGAGGAGAGTTTGGGTGAAATTATGTCTGTCAAACGAACATTCATTTTTCAATTGAACAAGGAGCATAACATTTTATGCGTGACGTGAAATTCTCGATTTTGCATTGATTATGGGTAATGATGACTAGTGGTGCGGATATGCAATTTGAGTCATTTCTTGGGTTGATAAGAGAACAATGGATTTCTTCAATATGGACCATGGGAAAACATTCAACACTCGACCATTACTTCAGCAAATTTCTTGTTGGTTGGACGGTTAATTAAAAATCCATTCGTTTTTTTCGGGTAAAGTTCCGGGTGTACCAAAAGAATCGAATTAATCATTAATTATTATTATTCAAAAATTTGTTGTAATAAAATTATTTACATTTATTAATTTCTTTTTTACAGTTCTGATGACATCTTGAATCACAATCATGAGTAAGGCACCGTCAGTTATTGATTGCCCGTTGATGCATGACCATGTCCTCTGCCACTTGCGAATGCCGCTCAGTGTCTTAAGGTAACTATTTTCTTATGCTTGTTACGTCAGAATATATCCGACAAAATTAAAACTCAGTGTGTTCCGTAAAAATACGATAGGGGATGGCGAATTGATTCCATTCAATCCGATATGGGGAGTTTCACGGGATAATTACACACTTTCGAATTGTGAATTGGCATTCGTCAACTATAACAAGCAGTTTCGGTGGAACCCTCATCAAAAAAGTTTTATTCAGGTGATGACTAATGGTTGTAGGGGTGTGGCAGGAATGGGAGTTTTACGACCAATGTTTACATTTTTCTGTTTATGTTTATGATGATGACGTATGTGCTGCGTTGCATATTCGAAATCACTACTCGTTTAAACCAAAAGTTTTATTCACGGATCACACTATTTATGGAAATTTATTTAAAAGATAATAATTATTACAAAGTCTCTGGGTGTGGTATCGCACTCTTATAAACTTATTTTTAAATTTCAATAATTTTCACTGTAGCTTCACGATATATTTTTATTCTTCACCCAACAACAATTTTTATAATTAATATCCAATACGATATAATCAACAACAAAGATGCGTTTATGAATAAGAATTTGCAAATCCAGTTGGTTATGATTTTTATATCAATTCAACGAATTTTTAATAATCCGTACAATAAAAGATATTCCGAATCACTTAATTTATACGTTGACCACCTGAAGGATTTGCCAAGATTTTGTTTTAAAAAGTATAATAAAAAAAAGTTGATACCATATTTGGGGACACACGCTGTACGTACTAAAATCAAACAATCAATTCAAAAGATACAGCACAATCCAGAGAATCCTCTACGACGAATGCGCAAGACTGAATATAAAGAAGATATGCGAATTCGGCTGTGGCGAAATGCGCCTCCTCAGCGGCCTAACGGCAATGCATCCTCCTTTAGAACACATAGTGATGGTAGATGTAGATAGGAAGCGCTTAAGCGAGAATTTGTGGAAAGGAAGACCATGGAAGAGTGCAGCTCCTCGAATGAATCCTCTCGTTGTTTCGATTGCGCAAGGCAGCATTGGCAGGCCAGATCGCCTTCTTTATAGAACAGACGTGATCATTGGGATTGAGATTATAGAGCACCTCTATCCAGATGTTCTTGAGGCTGTTCCATACAATATTTTCGGTGTAATTCAACCGAAAATTGTTGTTTTCACAACTCCTAATGAAGAGTTTAACGTGCTGTTCTCCAACTTCAAGGGGAAGCGCAATGCTGACCATAAATTCGAGTGGACTAGAGCACAGTTCCAAGAATGGGGGAAGAATATAACGGCTCGCTTTCCCAAGTATGAGGTTTACTTCGAAGGAATAGGGCCAGGTCGCCCTGGCACTGAGCACTTGGGCTGCACCACCCAAATGGCTGTGTTCCGCAAGAAGAACCCGTATCAACCTATTGAGATTGTAGATTGGAGGTCTCATGGGATATGCACGTACGAATGTACTCAGAAGGAAATTTGGAGATACAAGCTGTTGCAGGAGTTCACTTGGCCGACTATGAGTTCGGAGGATAAGGTGAACAAAGTGGTGGAGCAACTGAAACTGCAAAGCTTGCACAAAGATGACGACTGGGTTAAACTTCCGTTGAGGGTGCTGTCCCGGCAGTGCCGCATTACAGTCGACGCTCTGAAGGACATCATCGTAGCTTTACCTTCATTGCAAATCAAAACGCTCACTATCGATGATGAGGTGGAGGAATGCGCCGTTTACCTTGCCGAAGTGCTGTGATACGTCAATGAAGCGAATACGAATCCTTTACCTAATGGGTTTAGCTCCTCCATTGTAACTTACTTTAACCGAGTGTTGGAAAGGTTCAACGCAAATATTAGCTGTTGACACCGACTGAAACTTATTCTAGTTCTATTACGTTACGTTGACGAGAGTATCCACTCGCAATCCGCTTGTTAGTTCGAAAATGTTCTGTTCGGCATTCGCCGTCGTATCGTTCCCGAATATGTGTTGAAGTGGTTCTAACTTGTGGAGTTCATTCTAACTTGTCGAATTTAACTTTAGTTGTTTATGCATTTACTTTTCATTGTAAATGGAGGTTATTGCACAGAGATTTTGTTTCTTGAATAAAATTAGTTCGAAAAGTGGATTGTGTGATTCTCCTTGTTTCCCCTTTCTCTCCCCGTTTTTTACCAGTAGCGTCATCTGGTGACACCTCTAGAAGTAACTCGTTTTTTTTATTTCCCCCATTTCCTGACTTAATTCTCACCATAAGTTCTTAGCTTAAGTTGGCATTTATTACATTGATAAACTGTCAAATATGCCAATTTAAGCCAGGATTCAATTTAAGTCACTTTTATGCAACCGGCCCGAGGTGTTAATGCTGTTAGCTAAACACTGCGCATTAAAACATCAGTTACTGATGGAAAGAACCACATGGTTTAAGAATCATAAGCATGGATGAACATCAACCTGCATAAAAAGAGACTTTGCGTGAGGTACGTTGGTGCACGGGAAATAGAAACAGCACATTAAAGTTTAAAAATTTATTATCTGCACCAAGTACATTATAATATTGCAACGAACGGTAATAACGTAACTTAATGAGAACTCTCTTAATACTTTTATATCACAGCTCTGCTGTTTGCTATTAGCATAAAATTTTGGATACAGCGCTGCCTCATCAGTGTTGAATGGTAGAGTAAAATTTGAATTGACGGTTAATATAAGGCACATGCAGCTCTTCGTAATATAAATCGAGTGATGCTCACACCTCATTTTCGAATTAATTTTTAAATCCTAATCGGTTAAGAAGTGGAAGTTTTAAAACTGTATCACAGTTGCTGTTGAAATCCGGTCAATCTTAATTGAGGATGGGTTTTGAAATAGGTGCTTTTCTCAAATAACGTTGAGCGGAGGAGCTACACTGGAAAATTTACCCTGTATTCAATATGGTACGTGTAGAGTTTTTAATGAATTGACGATGAAGCACATTTATTTATCGAATAAACGTATTGACTATTGAGCGTAACGTAGCAAATATTGGCTATTTGCGATTCAAGTCCTCTGGTAGTTGAAACATTGAACTAATCTCTGGGGTCTTTGAGGTTAGGTTGCCACAGCATTCGCATAGTCTTCGTTTGCGCGCCATAATACACCTAACCTTATTTTTCGCTGGGTGTTATATGAACGGTTGATATAGCCACCAGAAATTAGCTCAAGTGAGTGACGGCGCCACCATGCCTTGAATCGCGAATTGAACGTATTACACATGGAATGTATTGAGTTTTTAACAATAGAATCTAATGATTATTCAATGTATGAACCCTTTCGCTGCGGCGATTACAGCTGTGTTCCAGTACGCAGTACGTAGTGTGTGTTCCAGTACGCAGCGAAAGCGTTCTTAACGGAATGTAACAATACCTTAACTAAAACCTCAGTTGGGAAGAATTGCTCTCAACCGGATTAATTTTTACGGTAGACCATGGTGACTACGGCGTTCTCGACAAGGCTTTCGAGCCACTGGTGGTCATCGAAGCAGCGGATTAGATCGGCCGGGTTGTGCTCGAGGAGTATCGAGATCACTCTCTCCGCAACGTTTGCGCAAATTTGGCGGACGAGCGGCAAGAGGCGTTCGGTCAGCAAATCTTTTCTGGCCTGTACGGACAATGAATAGAGATAATCCACTGTTAAGGGCCAGGGGTTGCGGTCTTGGGGTTGGGCTCCATTGACCCGTCGCCAGTGAGCTGCTGAAGTTTGAAAGATTTGTTGAGTTTGATTAGCATGGAGTGGGTTTTGTTGAGGTCTTTGAGGGCGTCTGGAGGGAAGCATGAGGAGTCCGATGATATTGTCATATTCACCGGGCTGACGTAGAGGATTTACGGGTGTGGTAGGCGCTAAAGCGTTACCTCTGTGGGAAGCCGGAGCTGCGGGTTCGTACGCTGGGCCATCGGCGATCGGAATGAAATTGGAAGTGTAGTCTCGCTCGGTGTACGCTTCGTACGGAGGAGACGCAGAGTTGTTTTGGAGAACGCAGGGTTGAGCTAAGCGATGGCGAGTTGTGGTGACTACAATGCGCTTCGACAGCAGCGTTTGGCCGCTCATGAGCGTGCAAGCGGCTCGGGCTTCGGTTGGGTTGGAGAAGCGGATGAAGCCGTATCCGGTGCTCCGGTTGTTTTCGATCAGGACTTTAGCGGCGATTATCTCTCCGATTGGAGCGAAGTAGCGACAGAGCATCTCGTCGGTTATCGGCTCGGCTAAGTTTTTAATGAAGACGGTGGAGTCTTGCAGGGAGTGTGACTCGGGGCTGCAAGCTTGCAGTCTGGCGAACTGATTCAGCCAGTCCTCGTAGCAGGAGTCCTCGAGGCAGGATCCGTCGGATTGATCGGCGGCAATGGAGGTGTTGTGCTCGCTTGAGGTGTCATCGGACTCGCTTGCGGGTCCGCTGACACTGGTGGCTGCGCTAGCGGAGACAAACTCAGTTAGGGTTCCTTCGGAGTCAGATGCGCTGCGGCCTGAAACGGCAACGCATTATTGAGTTTACTGTTCGGATGGTCGATGGCATGCGTTTCTAGAAAAGGAATGGTCATTCATTAGTTTTTCATGTCTTGTCTACTTTAGTCATTAGCAAGGGTACCTTAACTGTTCACGGTCACGTTTCACCTGTACTAAATGTGCAATGTCAGGGTTGCCACGGCACATGACCGTAAAGGGTTAATGTGCATGTCCAATTTGTCCGAGCGGTGAAACAAAAATAATACTACGCCGTGGCCACTTGGAGCGGCGAAGTAGAATTTACATGCCGGTGGGGGTAATTCTTGCGCACACAAAGGCGATCCACTGCGCAACTGGTATTTGATAACTTGCCCCGGTATGTGTGTTAACCTTTCAGTGGTCACGGGCGGACTCTCACACCGCAGCTAATGGCTACTGCCGTACTACTTCAAAAGCGCGACCACTGGAAGGTTAACACATCGAACACGGCTCCCGTGTCCATTCAATATGTTAACAGGGCCGCCGCCAGGTTATTTAGCGCCCTAGGAAAAACTTATTAAAATGCCCCCTTTCAAACAAATTAATTAAAAAAATAAATATGAATAAGAAAACAATAAATTTAAAGTGACATTAATTTTAGTTTATATAATATAACCAAAGTTATTAATTAAGTTAGGGATAGTTAATGGCGTAAGGAAAACATAGTTGGTGGTGCAGGAAAGACAGTCAGTAGCACAGGAAAGGAATAGTAACACAGGAAAGGGATAGTAACACAGGAAAGGAATACTAACAAAGGAAAGCAATAGTCTATAGCACTGGAAAGGATTAGTCAGTAGCAAAATGCATGGCAACTAGTCCATAGCAGCAGTGCCAGCAAGACGGAATGAGGCGCTGAAAATGAAACACGCTCCTATAACCATAGTGTGTATTTGACGAGGGATACAGAGGGAACAAACCGACGAGGCTACAAATTACAACAGGTAGCGGCGAATAAAACGAGTGTTGTTGGCCAAGTATCATTTAAAGTATATTTTACTGCAATTAAATACAAAGATTATTTGAAAATTTGGTACTGTAACGTCCGAAACTAAGCGAATGGTGGGATTATACACAAAATACATCCACGTAAATCTAATGAAAGAGGAATAAGAACAAAACAGAACTCCTGAAGTTTGAAGTTTTTTTTTTAATCCAAAAAACATATTTTCCTTTAATCAAACGTACTAATCGTACTATCGTAGAACGGTTATTTCCTTTAATCCTTCTTAATTTGGGTGGCGGCTTGCTTGGCTTGGTGAGCCTGCAGTACGGCCACGGCTTCCTCCACTTTAGCTTTCAGCGACTCGTTGTGCTCGAGCATGTGGAGTAGCTCGGAATTGTCGATCTCAAGCAACATGCCGGTTATTTTCCCGGCCAAGTCTGAGTACATTCTCTGGATGAGTGGGAACAAGCGTTCGCCTAGCATTTGTTTTTGCTCTTGCATCGGAGCAGCAGCCAACATGGAAGCGGTCAGTGGCTCCTGTCCTTGGATGTGCACTGCAGATTGCTGCACGGCCGAAGTGTTGGTCATGCTGAGCCCTTGCTGGGGGTTGCGCATGTTGGCCGTGTATTTGTAATTGACGGAACGGCCTCCGGGGTTAACGACATTCTGTCCGGCGAGCGGACGGCCCTGGATGTTCGGCGGTTGCTGTCCGGTTATCGGTCTGGGGACCGAGATGTTCCCGCGCATTGCGTTGGTTTGGTTCGACGGGCGCGGAGCGGCACGGTAGGAACTCTGTATTCCGGCGTAGGCGTTGGTGCCGCCTTGGGCGCCCGGACGCACCGGGTTCTGGGCGGTCCAGCGCGGGGTCGCGCGAATTTGGGCCATTTGCGCGGACCCGTAGAACCGTTGCGGCTGCGGGATCTGGGGCACGAAGAAGTTCGTGCTGCCCGGCTGGATGAATTGACCCATCTGGTGGTGCATGCGCATGTTGGCCATGCGCTGCATGTATTGGGAGGTTAAGTGGGCCTTGCGGTCCTCCTTGCGCTGGGCCAGAGCCACGTAGAGCGGCTTGGAGCCGACGATGCGGCCGTTCATCTCGGTCACGGCTTTGGTGGCTTCTTCCGGGGAAGAGAAGCAGACGAAGCCGAATCCCTTGCTGCGGCCCTCCTCCATCATCACTTTGGCTGAAGTGATGGTTCCGAAAGGAGAGAACTCCTTGCGGAGTTTCTCGTCATCGATGGTGTCGTCCAAATTTTTCACGTACAGGTTCACTCCTTGGTAACGGTTCATGCGTTCGATTTTCAATTGCTCGAAGCGGCGCTTCAACTCCTGCTGGCGCTCCGCCTTCTTCTGGGCCCGGCCGACGTACATCGGTTTACCATCGACGATCTCCGTTCCTGAAATGGGGATGTTCAATGTTCGGTTACGTTTACGGGGTCGATTATGAACTTTGCGATGAGTGCTGCAGGTTCCTATGCGCGCGCTCCAAGGCAGCCGATGCGGATCCACATTGGAGTTAGTACTTATGTAGTTAGGTTAGTAGTTCAACTGCTTAACCCTTCAGTGCGCGCAGGCGAAGTGCGAGTCCGCACTACACGCGCTCCTTGGTGTTAAAATTTTGATACGCCCACTGAAGGGTTAATGCTGATTGCTAAATACCGAAACGATGAAATTATGAAAACGGGTTAAAGCGGACTTCTCCAAACTCTCGTTTAAATGGGGTACTGAACACTTTTTTATACTCTTCAAAACAAAGTTTTTAAAGAGTATGTTGTATTTGTTTTATTATAGAATTGAAACGTCTAAGGTGAATTTGAGAACCCGTGATATTTTTAAAAAATTCAATTGCCAATATTAGATTATTTCAATTTGAAAATTGTCAAAAAGAATAATTTCGATTACTATTCAGTACCCCATTCTGTAATATGGCCGACGGGGAGAACGGAGGCATTAGATGGCGACGAGGGTAGGAAGGCATTTGCAATATACGTCCGTTCGATCTATTACACTAAGCTACAACGATGATGGCAGTAAATGACAATAGCCTCACCGTTCAATTCCAGCACAGCATGTTCAGCAGCGTCCGGTTCCTCGAACGCCACGAAACCGAATCCCTTGGATTTGCCGTCGTCCTTATTCATGATCTTGTAGCTCGTGATGCGCCCGTACTTCTCGAACATCTTCTTGAGCTGGTCGTCGCTCAGGTCCTCCCCGAAGTTCTTGATGTACACGTTGGTGAACAGCTTGGCTTTCTCCCCGAGCTCCTTCTCGCGCTCCTTGCGCGGGATGAAACGGCCAACGTACACCTTCTTCCCGTTCAGCAACATGCCATTGACCTTCTCGATCGACTTGTTGGCGGCTTCCTCGGTCTCGAAGTGCACGAACCCGTAACCCTTGCTGGCTCCGTTCTCGTCTTGAGCCACCTTGCAGCTCAGGATGTTCCCGAAAGCAGAGAAAGTGTCGTACATAGCCTTATTGTCAATGCTCTTGTCCAAGTTCTTGATGAACACGTTGCCAACCCCGGACTTACGGAGAGACGGGTCACGCTGGGACCACATTATGCGGATCGGGCGACCCCTGATGAGATCAAAGTTCATGGTATCTAAGGCACGTTCGGCTGCAAAAACATTAATATCAAATCCTATACATTTCAAACTGTTTTTTTACAACATTCCATTTACACATTTACTTTTAAAACATGTGATACAAACTACTCCCAAAGCATAGTTGAACCAAAAGCGTTAGCAATATCAGCGAAAACCAAATCGATTTAAGATTCATAAAACAAAACTAATTGATTTGAATCAGTAATTTTTAAAATAAATTCCAAATAACCTCTTCCATTGAAACTTGAAGTGCAATCGAATTGAACTCGTTATCAATCAATCAAATCAGATACCGAATTAAATGGCAGGCACATTCGTTATCAGTGCAAATCAAAAACCCTTTGGAGGTCACATGGACACGTGTCCCAATAGACTCCAATTCGCGTCCAAAATTTCCGACCACGCAGGTGAAAAAGGGCCCGTTGTATTCAAATTGCCCCATGAAAGCTTTCGCGAATTATTCCCAGCGGGCGTGTCGGAATTTCCCATTTTACTTTACGACCGCATAACCTTTAAAGTTGAAACGTGTACTGGACGCGTCAACTCAAACTTCAAGGTTATCTTTTCAACGGCAATAACCATCGCCCGGACAGATTTATGACCTACTTCGAAAACACTGCGCTACGTTTAGGCCATTGTTGGCGGCATGGCATGCCACATAGCCAGTCGATACGTGAAGCGATCGACCCAAACGGGCCCGAACACCAACAAAATAAGATAAATAAAGTAGAAAAATCAAAAACTAACCGTCAGCTGGCTGCTGAAAGTTAACATATGCGTATCCCAGGGATCTCCTGGTGATCATATCCCTGCATACACGAATGGATAAAACTGGCCCTGCCGTTGAAAATTTCTCGAACAACATAGCTTCGGTTATGTCGGAATGCAAATCCCCGACGTACAAAGACGCCATGGGATAATTCGGTGCTCCTGGATTCATAATTACAAATTAAAAACTTTCACCACAAGTATTTTTAAATACAACAAATTAGTTTTTTTATCATTTGTAATGTATTCCTGTTTTATGTTTTTCGATTTTTTTGGGGTTTTTGGTTATTTTTAATTTTTTTTTAGATTTTTATTAGGGTTATTTCACTTTTTACGTGGGTTGTGAAACCTAAGGAACACAACCGCACGACACGCCACTACTCAATAATGAAATGGCCGGCGCAGGGTTCACGCGCGTATATATAGATGCCGGAAGTGGCGTCACTCCCATCTCGAAACACCGAACGGAAATTTCCCCATTTCGCGACCAAATCACACCATATCCCGCACGAAGGCCTGAAAATTCAAGCGAATAATTAAAATCCACTCAAATCCCGTTTTCAAGCGACTTTTTCCAACCCGAAACAACGTGGCAAGCGTCCACTTCCGGACGGCGTAAAGCGCGCCACATTCAAACGCGCGATTACCCCGTCCGTCACGTCGACTTTTTCCACTTGTTTACGCGATTCTAGACAATAGATAAAACTTCCAATGACTGAGCAAATATGTCACGCCTCGTCAGAACCTCAAATATTTGCATGTAAAAATCCCAGCTGGTTTTTCTTCTCCACAGCAAATAATTGCCTTCCAGTCTAGATTCATAGTTATTAATTTCGACTAATCCAAGCAGTAACATCTACATCCCTCAAATAGTCTAATCCGTAAACATTTTCACACGTAAATCCACTCCCCCCTCGACTCATCATCCTAATTACGATCCCCGCGAATATTCTAATACTCCTCTAAATTATCCGCCAAATTATCTCCTGAAGCATTCGTTAAAGCGCATTATCCTCGCATATCCCCAATGCAATTCCCCATCCTCATCATCACCTATTGCAGATCAGACATCCCCTTCATTATCGAATCATCGATTCAACTCCGACGTTAAAAAGGCAATGCGCGCTCCGAGAAACAAATCAAATTCAAGCGCAATCAATCCGCTATAAATTCGAATGCGACTGGTGTACTCTCTCAATCTACTTCTTTTCATCAAAAACGGCGAAAAAAAGCGCATTCGAAAAGAATCCCGAACGAGTCGCACTCGCTGCATAACCTATCATCCAACACGTGATTCCATTTACTCGGATCGACTCGAACGGAAACCCTGCTTCGCCAAATCCATTTAAAGCAGAGAAGCGGCGCAAATGATTCGTAAAATAAAATTCAATGTTGCCAATATTGAGTTTTTATTCCACGAGTGCTCAAGTGACGTGCATGTAGGCCTACGTGCTCTCCCCACGAGGCAGCGAATCTACAGAAATCGAGCGGACCACGCGGAGCGAACTCCGAGTCCTGCTAAACCATAGAAATAGTAGTTAAAAGCGCTGCTTTTTAAAGTGATAGAAGCGTTGCACGTTTCTCTAAAGTAGTAGATCTACATTACTCTACAACACAAGTTCTAAACATACAGTATAAAAATTATAACACTTTTAAAACTTCGCTTATACAGGACATACAATAAAACAATCTAAAACAGAACATTCATCTAACCCCATCTAAACATTAGTTCACACTACCCATTCATACTTACCAGTACTGATTTTTTTTCGTTTTTTCAACAGTGAAATTCACTTGTTTCATAGTCATTTTCACAACCACCAAAAATTTAACAAACGTCGTTGATTTATTCAACGATAAACGCGGAAATGCGACGGATGAAACAGCAAATAAAATTTTCGCGCAATTATCTTCGAATAACATACTTCAAATAATATACTTGGAATAACAACCGTCTCATTAAGGAAATTTATAGCTGGATTTCCCTCAAAGAACTATGTACTACCCAATCTCTAAATAGGAATACACGAGGTTCGAATAAAAATAAACTCACTCTCTGCAACATTGTCTCCATAGTTTGCAATTTCAGCTACGGGTTGCAGCGGAATCGTAACCAAACTCGATGGATTAGGATGATCCAATCCTGCAATTGTTTTCAATTCAAACTCAAACTTAAATTTAAACTCAATCGCAAACCCGCAACACGATTCCCGATAAAAATGAAGTGAAAGCGATTACGATTTCCCGAACCGAGCCCAATAGCGCGGCTTTTCCCGGAGTCTGACTTAAACCATCTTCAGAAGGAATAAATCATTTGAGGGATTTCTATAATCACTGATGAAAAAAATCAAAATCCCTGCATTATAGAGATTTGCTCAACTCAACTCATTCAGCAGAACCGTACAGCGAATTTCAATCACTAACGGTTGCCAGCGGTTGCATTCGCTGGACTATCTCTATGAGCAGCGAACGTACGTAACATACCACACGAAGTTCCATCCACCTCGCCGGCATTACAGACATAACCTCACTTTTAAACAGAGACACATACATTCTAATCCACGTGTTGAATAATGACAACCACAAACCCCTTTACGTACTTTCTTGAAAATGAAAATTTCTTAACCACCTCACAACGGCAACGGCAACGAACTTCCCGAAAACATTCCGAATCCTAATAACTTCCCCCTCAATTAACAAAAAAGTTGCCCCAGTACCGATTTAAATGTAAAAAGCGAAAACACGAAATAAATTCAAAAATGTTGGTCACGCTACAACAAGGCAAATATGCCGTTTTGAAGGGAGCGTTCTAACAATCCCGCGTTTCCATTGAATCAACTCTCCATTAATTCTGAACGATTGCATTGGGAGACAAAACCTCCAAAGTGTAACAATAATCACGGAAATTCGATGCAGTAAAACCGTGGACCATGGGCATAACGTTCAACAGAAGAACCCCGCAAACCCCTCAATGGCCGCCAACACGTGCCGCGGATTTCACCCAATTTTCTCTCATCTCTTCGGAAAAACACCAACATACCTGGCATCCTCTGTGGAGGAACGGATGGCCCATAACTTGTACTAGGTCTTGGGAAATTAGACATGTTGCACTACTATCACTAATCAGCAACGATGCGTCTTGCGAATCTGCAAGAAACAAATGCTCTAGACAAATAGGTTCCTTGTTTTTATTGCTCTACTTTTTGGAGTGGGGGGCATAGGGCAGGTGATTTTGCCGAACTATATATGTATATGATGGGAGCGACATCAGCATCTCGGAATTCTATTCACGGCATTATTCTGATTTTACTTGAATATTGTAACTCTATAGGAATAGTTTGATTTTCGTTGAATATTGCGACTTTCAATGCGAATATTCTGCTTCTCTGCAAATATTCCGATTTTTTATGTGGAGCGGCCTCCACTCTACTTTCTCGTTTTATAAAACTCACTGCTGATACCTATAAATGGTGATATAATTTCCCCCATCTTATTGAAAAGGGCATCTTACTGAATGATACACTTATTCAAAGTGTTCTGTTTAATGAATGTAGAGCTTCGTTCTATTATTAATATTTCCGAAACTATTTAACATAAATGGAAATTCACTTTTGCATCTTTCAGAGGGAGGATTGGGTGTGTTATTCCGTCTATTTGCACTTTCACAACCCATTTATCTAAATAAATATTACTTCATTATTTATTCAAAATAAACGATTAACCTTGTTTGCATAGTTTTAAAATTGTGAAAAAAATCACGAATATGCTCTATCACGTTGTGAGTTGATATCTGTTTTGAAAAATAAGATCACTTTCGAAACGGCTTCGTAATGATTTTTTGTAGCGCGATGTGCACCCACGATGTTAGCTATTGTATGTCACTACGTGCGCATAGACACTACCGCTCACTGAATTCCGGACACATGGTAAACTTGAGCAAAACGAGGAATATAATATCTAAGTAGACCAAAAAAATTCATTGAATGAAAATAAGTAAATTTGTGGTTGTTAACGTGAAGATGGGCGGAAACTTTATGCGCGTGTCCGATAACTAACCCAATGATTCCGGCGCGGAAACTAGAGCGAAAGCGGCGGCCACTCCCAGATCGGAACTCGATGGCGCGCCCCTTTTTTGGTCGCAGTTCGCCAGCAGCTGTTGCCACGACTGCCCCCTGATGGGTTCGCACCGAACCCATCGGGGCAGTCGGACACACCACTGACATTTTAGTTGGTGTGTTTTATTAGCGACAGTGAAAATACCGGAAATTATTTTCTAAAAGTACTATCGAATACATTTTTACAACAAGTTTTGAAAACTCGTAAAAATTGGTTTTGAAAATGAATAAAAATAAGTTATAAAACACATAAAAACACGTTTCAAAATACACAAACAAGCGTTTTGGAAACATAAAAAAACATTTTAAAATATAAACATAAAATTTTAGAAAAATTTGTGGAACAAGTTTCCAAAAAACATGAAAAATTACTTCCAAAAATTCATCAAAATTCGATTGGAGAGCAGCCCTCATTTTGGGCGTTTCTACGAAACCAATTTTACCCCCAGAACCAACCCTAACAAGAACGCCATCTCTTTAGGGTCACTTCCCCTCCAATCATCTACTCCTCGACTTTGCTGAAGTCCTAAGATCATAGCGCAAGCGTAAGCCCCTCCATGAGTATTCTCCAGGTGAAGCAACGTGTAGTGGAGTGACAGTTGAAGTTTATCTTTCGTTTGTGTGGTTTGATGTTGGTGCGGAATGCTTTAGACATGTGAGTCTTTTTTTGAGATACGTAAGTACAATTTACTTCCCCTAAAAGTTCTAAGTGCACCTTTGAATTTAATTGAAGGAATTATTAACCCACAATAGAAGTTGTATTAGAATGAACGTCGAACCGAATTCCTTGGAAGATTTTTTTCAAACTTACTTTTGCAGAAGTTGTTGAACACTGTTGAGCATATTCAAGATGTACAAATTTTTTATTATTTTATTATTCTCTTCACAACGAAGTTTTAAAAGACTATATACATATTATTATATATTAATCTTTTCTCATTCTCGAAATATATCGCCTTTCATAGCATATAATTTAGTTGCTAATTTTCTTGCAAATTTTTAATTACTCCATCTAATTGATTACTTACTTGATGTTTTAGTTATTTATTTCTTCCATTGCTTATTATACTCTTCAAAACAAAGTTTTTTTATACTCTACAAGAGATTTGAACAATACATTGTGTTTTGTTCTTTGCGTATTTGTTTTTATTCTTCACTTAATTTTGTTCATCAATTATTTCGATTTGTTGTAGGCATGCTACTTTTTAAAACCGATTACTATTCGCGAATGATGCCTTTAGATGCATCTACATATAAATATATTGGATACGTGTTCAATAAGCGCACCTTAATGGAATTATTGTTAAGAGCAGTACAGCGCTTCGATATTTTTACAATTCATCCCCATACATTCGATTTGCTATCCTGTTCTAATAAATAAGGTTCTAGAAGTTGATGCATCCTCGTTTGATATTATGTAGGTACGTGCTTTCAATAATATCGCATTCGAAATAATCACGCTTCATCGAGGAACGCGAAGGAGTGTCCTCGACTTTTCACAGAAACGATGATGCTTTTGTCGTGCGCGTATAGAAAGCTGTCAGCCTCATACTCGCGGAATGTAGAAGTTATCAAATCAAGTGCTATGGTGTTAACGTAGAGTACTCTCTGGTAATAACTATCACTCATGAGAGAGCACACTGTGGTATTACGATGAAATACTGTTTATTGTTAAAACGGAGGTCAGTAAATAATTATGGTTGTTACGGAGTTAGTCTTTGAGAACAAACAGAATTTAGGACCAGAGTCATTGAGTCATCTGCTTCACTATAATCAGAGTCATTGAGTTAGTTATCGGTATTATTATAAAGCTTGATAGGAGAATTATAGAGTTCACATAAAATTTCATGAGATATTCATCAACTTAGTTATTGGGCACAAATAAAGTTTTCTACCGAAATCATTACGTTGGTTGTCAAACACAATTATAAAGTCCTTGGCTAGAATCATTGCATAAGTTCTCTAACACAAACAACGTTTTGGTATAAGCTTTTAGTATAGAAAGAGCTCGTGGAATCGGAAGGTTTAATAAACCAGGAAAAGGAAAAGCGAAAACTGTCAATCAAGGATATTGATATTCTAGTACGCTAGTACTAAGTTCAACGCCACCAAAATTCTTTTAAATATTGCTATGTAAACAGAAGAGGAAAGCCACGCACTGTCAATTACGACGTGCCGTACGTGTGCGTATACATCTTCAGTAAACAACTCAAGTACAAATATCAAGATGGTAATCACACTGAAGAGGTGTTACTTAAATTCCTCTTAACGAGAGTTTTATCCAGGACTTATTTTCCCTTTTGGCCCAATTGCTGTTTAACCTAAATAAAGTCCAAAGTGTTAAAACAATGAATAATAAAAACCAGTAAAATACCCATCAGTCACTGCAACAATTGCGAAGATTCAATGAGAATGGCGAGAAGCATTTGCATCACCCGATTTTCTAAACGGCCTTCCGAATGAAAGCAGTCAATAGCAGCTGAAATGTTTGGGCTAATGAGAAGTTCCCACATTAACCGCGTTCCATTACCAATTATGTAAGGTTCCCATGCAACGAAGAAATTGTGCGATAACACGTTTTGCAACAGCCCCAGTCTTGAGCATTCCCATTTCTGTTTCGGCAAAATTGGCGAGGAGAAAGTTGAATTGGTATTTAGAAACTCGCATTTTGACAATGACGAGTGACTCAAAATTGGAGCGCCATAACCACAATGAGTGCACCTTGATCAGAATTAGCGCAAAACAGGTTAACTTGGCACGACACAATCAAAACCAGTGCAATACTGAAACTGGTACGAGACAATTTAATTTGGTGCGCGACAATTAAAATTATCACTCAAAATCTACTGTTGTACGAAGTTTGATAATACTCATCAAAATCGAAGTTTTATTATTCTCATGAAAATCGAAGTTTTATCATACAAATCAAAATCGAAGTTTTATTATACTCGTCAAAACTAAGTTTTCAAAAGAGCATTCATCGCGTTATTCGTACCATAAGTCACATTTATTATACTATAAACGGTGTTTTCTTTACGGGTAATATTACCAGGTACAGTAACCTGTGTACTTGAACCATGAGTAAACTCTACGATTCGAATAGGGCAAAAATCGTTAAGCATTGTTTTCCGGAACAATTCGCTATTGAGTCCTGAAAAATAATCTTATCGTTATCGCTCCTAATGGATATTTACTCTGACTAACAACCAAAAGCTGACTAATTAGTGAACAATTATAATTATACGGCATATTATTCGGAAAGATTTTGCCGATGCTATTGGTCACGCTTGTTCTCTATATTTAGTCGTGATGTCATCTCGTTTGGTTCTTTGTTTGCTGTACTAATCGATTGGTTTGTCGAAAACACTTGCATCACCTCGTACTGAAATTCCACATTCACCAATCTTTAGATTTAGAAAAACAGAGAGGGATATTTTCTTAAAAAATCCGAATACGTCTTTAAAAATCCCTATACGTCTTTAAAAACCTACAACAAATCATTAAAAAACGATAAAACTGTTGAAGGGTCAAAAAATAGAGAGGAATTTATTTCCAATTCGTAGGAAGAATAATTTTCAGTTCCCGGAATGAGTGAATGGAGTTGTGGAAAAATTAAGAGAGGTAAATTCAGTTCTGGGAATTTAAAGGGAGCAAGTCGTAATGGATTTTTAAAGGTGATATTTTTAATTAAGAGAAGTGTATAATAATAATGGAGAAAATGGGTTGTTTAACGATAAATTCGAGAACATTGGTGTCCTAGTTTGGGTAACTCAGAAATTAACTAACTGCTGATATTTATTAGGAATAAAATTTAATAGTATGTACATAGTGCGAACACGCTATAATTCATCTATATTACAAGTAGAAGACCGACAAAACCACTTCCGGCAATTTAGTGCAAACAGCTAAGAGAAGACATTAGAGCGTTGTTATACTGGTTGTATTTAGAAACACTTAGTTCTTTTTGGAAAATCACCAAAGATACGACGCATCTTTTAAAAAAAGTCAACACCGAGTTTGGGTGTAAATGCCCAAAGGCAATGGGTGTAAATACCCAAAGGCAATGGGTATAAAAGCACAAAGTTAGAGTATTACAGCACAGAGCCAAAACGAAAAGATTGTTGAGGCACAATTTGTCGGAACAGAAAATTCATCGCGACTAGACGAAGACCGCTCTCAGCGAAAGTACCGTTTCCCTACCAATTTGTTTATTTGCATCCGTTCTACCAAGGCAGACAGGTCACTTAACGTTTAATTGAATGAACCCAGTTCCAAGTTAAAGCAATTTCCATTTGATCTATACATCCTAAACGGAAAATTTTCTGCCGAACTATCACATTACGTGGTTCGACCAACCCGCGAAAGCACGCAAAAGTGACATCTCGGATTGGAAAATATTCACTAAATTCTCTCGCCCAGTGACGTTAGATTGCGAGTAGAGCGAGGCGCATGTGTGTAATTTCTCCCTAAATTGGAAGTGAATTCGGCCTGAGCATGCAAATTCGGCCTATGCATGTAAATTTGGTCTAAATCGCACGTGGATCGCTTAGGTTCGCCGTGTATGTGGAATTTATTCCGAGTTGAAGTGTTCGAATGACTTTTTATTAATACTGTCGTCTCCGGGATGCGAATCGCAAGTGCACGCGCACATTGCAAAAATAAACTCACGGCAGTTGACTGCACACGCGGAAAAAAGTCACTCACTTTCCTTCTCAGCATTTTAAAGAGCAGAACCTGTATTCATTCAAATGGTAAACGTAAAGATGCCAGACGTGTTATTGCTTCGATATTTTCCTTACTATTCATAAAACCAAATTGAACAGGTTAGGGGGTGAGATTTCGAGATTGATTTAATATTATCGTTGCGAATGGATAAAAAATTGTGTGCGCTGACATCGAAGATTCTATCTTTAGTTGAATTCCTGATGGGAAAAACTGTTCGAGAGTATGATTAAAACTTCCTTTAAAGGGTATAATTAAAACTGTCTCCAAGGAGTATAATTAAAACTTTGTTTTGGAGAGTACAATTGAAACGACTTTTCGAAGAGTACAATTAAAACTACGTTTTGGAGTGTACAATAGGAACGTAAAGCGCAATTTTCGAACAGGAAGAGTGACTATTGTACCTACTTCCAGTTAGAAAAAGAAACGGTGCTCTCGTGTTGGAATATTCTTGTATACATCTTGGTGAATGGGAACTACACACACTCACATTAATTTCCCACCATAAAAGAACTAATTACGGCACAAAGAAACTCGACTAGTTGGAGTGCTATAATGTTGTTAAACAACAATATATTCGCCCAGTAACTGATTTTGCCGAGCGTGTACATTCGAAGATGTCATAGAATTAAAATGTTGATTAATTTTGGTGATAGAAAATTTAACACGGAATGTAAGGTCTTGATTGTTATAGTCTTAAAAATGAAGTTTTTACTTTATTCTGGAGAGCGGTCCTCGAAATGGATACCATTTCCTCCCACTATTCCGATTCAAAACTCAAAACGTTCTTGACCTTTCTTCTATCCGTGTTTACGTATTGCTATTACAACACTTGATCGTTGATTACATTTTATTATTGCCGGCGAATACAGTTAGCATAATTATTATAACAAGGATTTTCTTTTACCACGTTTAAGACACGTGTTCGAATAAGGATTTTCGCTCTTAAAAGGAAACAGCCCGAAGGACTGACTCGATTTTTTTCCGCTAGAATAACTAGATTATAACAACCTTCGTCACACGATTACAAAATTGATTACAATTCTTAACTTTTAAAAATCTCATAATAAAAATTCTGGTGTTAATTTATAATTATTTTCGAACTTAGTAAATCCTTGTTCGAAAAATATAATTTGGTTGCTTCTTCTTGATTCAGTCTTCAAAACCATTTTAATCGTCATAACAAATCATAATTTCATAAAAAATTAGAATAATTTCATAAAAAATTAGAATAATTTTCTAATGTATTTCATAGCAACGCTTCTGAAGAGTGTAGTTCCCATTTTGAGGAAAGGCAGAAATCTGCACCGTGTCACGAGGGATGTGCTCTCCTCCTTGTTTGTTCATGGTAGCATTCGCGAGATAGAAAATAATAGCCTCGCGTCGCAAGACATGAAACCTGACGGAGTTAGGAGCAAACCACTATCGGAATGCGACCGTATCAATTATATAGTTGATTAGTTTCACGGAACGATTAAAAAGGCATGCCTATTGCAGAATATGAACGCAAATAGGAGAGAAACATTACAACACGCCCGGCCGACACCGGTCTTGGCATTTTTCCCCTTCAACGAAACTCGATATATGCACGTCATTTTTGCCCTAAAACTACTGAACGCCGCGCCGCATGAAACCGATAGCGACGCTCTCCACCTTTTCGTCTTTACGCAATTGCATTAGTGACGCTCACGCTATGCAGAGATACACGCGGACGTACGCTATCGTAGACACGTGGAAATGTGGAAATGCACTGTGAATGTCCCCCATTAGCTTAACATACCTTTTTAAAAATTTAATTTCATTTGAAAAATTTCATACTTGCATTTTTTGAACCAATTTTGATTAAATATTAAAATAAATTAAATTAAATGAGATATTAACACCTTTATGCATTAGTTGTTTACTCCCAATACATTTTTGCTCCAATTTATTTTTTTTAAATTTTTTTTAGTATGTTTTCATTTTATTTTAATTTCATTGCATTTATTTATTTTTTTATTTTTTGGGATAATAGATCACACAAAAACATACTCCCTAAAGAAATGAAAAAAAAAACTGAAATTAGAATAAATTGAAAAAATTATTGGCTATCAAACTAATGCATACCTGTATTGATATTTCATTAAATGTCAAAAGTGGTTTTAAAAATATAACTATGTAATGTAAGTATGAAGTTTTTTGATTTTTAAAATAAAATCGCAAAAAATAGTGCAGTGTTACAGAGTTGTTCGAAATCGTGACGGATTCAGGAATTTATATTTTTATGGTGAATTGGCGTCCTCATTCGATTTTCACTTTACGTCATGACCTCTTTGGTATATGTTCAGTAATTCTCGGCGAGATGTGGCTAGACACGTTTGGCAATCCAACACACAATGTGACCTTCATTCATAAGTTTCATCAGGTTTTACTTTCCAAATGTTGTTCTTTTCTTGTTTTATTGGTCCTCTGGACATTTGAATCATCGTCGAAATATTCCCGGTTTTTTCGCCTGTTCATGTTGATTGAACGCACGACGTTTTATTAGTCTCATTAGAATATTTGGGATTATTGGGATGAGTAGAATTAGTAGGATTATTGAGATTGAGAATACTGATTACTCCAATTAAAATTGAAATTAAAAATGAGCCCATTGTGAAGATTGTCATTGAGATGAATGTGTTTTATTGTATGATTGAGATGATTGAGATTTTTGAGATGGTTTGTTTTATGAGAACGAAAGTTTTTATTTTATACTGTAGAAAGATACAGTACAACTTCCGAGGAACGTCTTTCGGAAAGATAAAATGATGGATTCGGTAAGTTAGACTGCAAAGTTGGAGCAGGTGCGTAACGAGAAAATCCTACCCCAACCTGTTCATTTAAGGCAAGACTAGTCGCAATTTCATTACGCCATAATCAAGCTCGCGAGTAATTGGGATCATTGAGTTATTGCACATCTCTTTGGCGGCACGCACACCGACAAAAATAGGGACGATTCTTCAGCGTTTCCTGGACTTATCCTCGCCACGTAAATTGGTGACACGATTTTTCAACTATCCATACAAAGATCCAATTAATCTAGATCTCATATGCGTCCGAATGGTTGGAAAATTGCGTCAATCGATCTAATAATCGCACCTTTACGGTTACTTATACAGTTAACTAGTTAATTGGTTCTTTGTGAACAATGACTGCGAGGAATAATCGTTTTGTTCACCTTTCTCATTATGAATATTCCCACAAAAGATTCAAATGGGAACTGAAGATTGCGTCCTCCATTGGGAGCACGCTTGTACGATTCTTGCGATTTTCAGGCGACGGATGCTCTGCGGTTCAGGAATTGACACAACAAATCGTAATGTTGGAGCTCCGTACGTTTGAAGATTGAATGTGTACTCCGACTTCAAACCGCCTTATAGCACAAGGCAATTATATTGCATTCATGCCATTCTATGAGCAGACAAAGCGGTGAAAGACCAACTGTTTATGCGGAAACAGTTTGGTTTATAGTTACATAACAGGTGTTTGGCAAACATGTTCAGCTCCATCTAAAATTCCACTGCAGTTTATCATGTGAAGTATTAGAGTAGCTTTTCGGGATGTGGCAATAGGATACGATAAAAATAGGGAGTTCTACGTCAAAACGAAGAAATGAAATGAAAATTACAAGTTCACAACAAGAGTTATGAATTTACGTCGAAATAATGATTCGTTGACTTCACTTCACTCGGAAAATTGATGATCAGAATCGATTCACGTCAGCTTGAAAAGAAAACGTGATTTTCGTAGAGTTGTGATGATGCAAAGCAGGATGGACCTAAATGAATGTTTTCCGAGGAATATGTTTTGAGGAGTACGAGTTATTCAAGCAAGAACGCGGACGGAAAACGAGATATTCACGTAATTAATGTTAAATGTAACAACATTCTTGTAGTGGACAGCACAAGCAGCATTAGTCACAAGTATAGGGCATTTATCCTTCTAATAAAGTCATCCAACATCTGCCTTGTCGCTTTAGAATAGTATAAAAAGTGCAGGTATAAAATATACTCTCGAAAGGTCGTCGTGAAGAGTGCACTCGTAAAAGTGGACTGGGTACACTGTTAAGACACGGCGTTCTTGAAAAGTCATCAATTGTGAAATGCTTGTTATATATCATTTTATGGTCGGTTGCTCCCTGAAAATTTCTATCATTTAAACAGTAAATATCCGTTGGAGCATCGTATCAACCTATAAAATCATAAACTTATCTCTGCTGGACGTCAGTAGCATTGCAATTGAATTAGAAAGTGAATACATGTCTTTTCGCTTGGTAGGGCTCGTATATCAAGTTTTCGAAATGTCGCTGGAACAACAGCAAATACGGAGTAGATAATACGAGAAAAACGGTTGAAATTGGAAAAAATTTAGAATGGGCTTTCTTTTTAGAAACCATGCGTTGGTTTTCCAAACAAGGGGACCCGCCAAGGTTACTCAGCCTTTCACCCTTACGCACGGATACGTTTAGGCCTGAGGTGCAACTACAAGAGCCCTCAGGATCTTCTAGAACTCAAGTCAAGCGAAGATCTAGGATAGGTAAAAATACTGATCTTTGCAGCATGTTAATGTAGATTCGACCAAACCAAATGAAATTGTTGCAGATCAATCCCCAGGACCTTTACGAAGCCATGCTCACAAAAACAGTACGAACTGTTACAATGTGGAGGAGAGCATAATAGTAACCGAAAAGGATCGAAAAAGGAACAAATCGCAGTCTCGCATCTCCCTCTCGTCCATCACATCTCGTGAAAAGAGAAACCCTCTACTCGATCGAGTGAAAAATACCAGACTGTCTTGTTTCCGGTCGTCTTCGATTTCATCTCAAAGTGAAGGACCTAGCACGCAAGATGCACATTCATTCCAGCATAATTCTAAAAGTACGCCTTCCGTGCGAGGCGAAGGAGCTATGCCGAGTCATCCAGCACATTTGGATAACGAACATGTGTGTAGTAGAAAATTATTCCATTCTGTCGATTGTCTGCCAGATTGTCATTTTCCCTAAGGATTCCATTATCCTTCAGGTCGTTTATCCTAAATTGTTCGTTTGTCCTATTATACTTTTTTCCTTGAATGATTTCCTTATAGAACAGTGGGTTAAAGTAGTACACTATTCCATCCTTTATGGCCATCGTTTTTTAGCATGTCTGTACATACGCGCGAACACTGGTTTTTATGAATAATAACTTCAAATGGATGGAAGCATCCAATAAATTTATTAGACTTAACGATTATTAATCCTAAACGAGAAATGTAGATGAGTCATTCCAAACAGGAGCAGTCCGAACACCTGATCGACCACGAGGACTGTTACGACAGCCTCCCAAGATCATCCTGCTTCAGCGCGAAATTGCGAGCAATGTCCGAAAAGTACCTGCAATCTTCTACTAATAGGATCCTAGCTAAGTTGTACAAAAACCAAGAACCCACGCATTCCACCCCAACTAAACATTGTGATAAGAAGAAATCAGTCAAAGCTAAGCTCCGTAGCTTCTCGTACGGAGCTCTACCAGGCATCGAGGACTTCCAAAAGAAGCACAATCCCATCTACGATGACGTCACGTGCATCCTGAACGATGACGACGATCAAGCGTTACTCATGGACCACGAGGATTCCGACAGTGGAATTTTAATTAACGATTCGGCCACTTCTTCTCTGTTGGAAAACGAGAGCTTCCGATCTGATAGCGCCAATGGAAACCACTCGTTCGAAGTCAAGAGCAGCGACGTTTTCGAAGGACACAGGAAGTATCCCCAAAGGGCGCTCTCCTTAGATCAACGGGATTTAGGCAAATTCGGGGTCCCCACGTTCACTTTGAACGGAAACTACGAGAAAAATCAGGAAGATTTAGTGTCGTTGAAATTAGAGAAAAGTCATCCTTCGGAAGAACTTGGGATCTTCATCGCGAGGAAGGCAAAATCTGATGGAGGATTCTGCATAGCGCACCTAGTCCCTGGAGGAATTGCTCACAGGTACTTTCAACTCATCACTTGTTTGTGTCAAATGTTAGTTGTCACCAATTGTTGTCATGTAATGTCAATTGTTGTTGGCAGTTGTTGTTGAGATTTAATGTTGATTTTTGTTGACAATTGATGTCAATTGTTGTTGACAATTGATGTCAATTGTTGTTGACAATTGATTTCAACTGTTGTTGACAGTCATGTCAACTGTGGTTGACAATCATATCAACTATTGTTGAAAATCAAGTCAAATGTTGTTGACAATCATGTCAATTGTTGTTTGTTGCAGGAATGGATCTTTAGCTGTAGGCGATGAAATAGTGCAAGTCAACAACGTGCGATTATCGCAATTGAGCATGTTCGAGGCGAGACAAACTCTTTCCACGGCATCTCTCTCAGTAAACGTTGCGATACGTTCTGCCCCAAGGTTAATAGGAGTTTCGATTCCCGAAAGTCCCGTAGATTACGAACAAACGGCCCACAGTAGTTTGAGGGAAACGCTGAGCCCTTTGAGTCGGAGGCAGCCGTACTTTCAGAAGAACAGCGCGAGCAACAGCAGCTGCAACAAAATGTTGCGTAGAGTAGCGGGACAGTCGAAGAGCGTAGAATCTCCTTTCCATCCGCCCTACAAAGATAACGTCTCTAACGCGAATTTTGGGGGAAGTTCGGGGAAAAGTTTGGGCTCGAATCCGATGAAAAAATACGAACTTATCGAAACGCAAGATGATAAAGACGAGCTGATGGCTACCACGAATTTTTGCACTCTTCCGCGAAGACCTAGATCAACGGTTTGCAGTTTCCATACGGTCATTTTGGAGAAAGGGCCGGGGAAAAAAGGTTTAGGATTCACGATTGTCGGGGGCAGGGATTCGCCAAAGGGAGCTATTGGAATTTTCGTTAAAACCATCCTACCGAATGGGCAAGCTGCTGAAGACGGGAGACTTAAAGCTGGTGAGTTCTCAAACATTCAACATGTTTTTCCACGATTTAATTAGTATTTTTGGTATCTAGTATTCTTAGTATTCAATATTTCTAGTATTTAGTATTCCACCATTTTAGTATTTAGTACTACCAGTATTTTCTGTGTCCAATATTTTTCCTTTTTAGAATTTTAGTGTTTAGAATTTAGAAGTATTTCAGTGATTAGTACTTTTAGTATTTTATTGTTTATTATTTAACATAACGTGAACGGTTTGCGCTAATTATTGTTCGCGCTAAATAATATTTGGTAGCTGTTGAAATTGGTTTGATAATTTTGATATTTCAGGTGACGAGGTGTTAGCAGTAAACGGTCAAGTCTGCCACGATATTTCGCATGCGGATGCTGTGAATCTATTCAAGAGTATCAAAAGCGGTTCTATAGCATTGCACGTATGCAGGCGCAGCAAGTCTAAATCAGTGTAAGTATAAATTTATTAATCATTATATTTATCTTAAAGGTTTTTCCACCCTTCCTCGTGTCATATATTCGCGACATTTCATTCATAGAGGCTGAATAAAAACTAAGGAGCATTGATGCTAGAGCCTTTATATTTTTCCCTAAAAATTATTATTATACCCTAAATTCGAATGAATTCTTATTATTCTATACGGCTATATGAAAATTTCACTAGGTTACATTACAAATTTGTTTTATAATTTCCAGTTATAAAACTACTATTCGTAGCGCACACAATTTCAGCATAGAAGACCAACCAATTACAACTTCAAAGCAATTTATGAACGGAAATTCACAGGAGATGCTCAAATTGTTTCCCATTTACTATCTACGCCAGGGATGAGCAACCCACGGGCCGCCCACGCCCTTCAAAGAGCGTTCCTTGATATAAATAGGTCTCATGAAGCTACGTGTCATGTCCAAATTCCATGCATTTAACATTCTAATCGTTTAAAAACAGCAGTAAAGCTCAATACATTCAAATACGTTCAAACACTCTAGGAAGGCTCGACACATTCTAATCGTTTAAGGACAGTAGGAAAGCTTGATGCATTTTTGCGTTTTTTAATAAATGAATTTTGCATTATCAGTGCAGTGAAATTCTCACCGAGTTGCATAGTAGTATAGTAGTATAATAAGATACAAACAAATTTTACTAAATAAGTATAGGTTGCCATTTAAAAAATTATCCATGACGTCATTACTTTAAAATATGACGTCACGAAAGTAATGTCGAATTGTTATATTAAATTTTCATTCAAAACATTTTTTCGAAAAACCTATAATAACGGCTGTAGAACCAACGTTCCTTACTTCTTATTTACCCTGTATACTCGCCACTTGCGAAACTTCTTTTATACTCGCAGAACGAAGAATCACTAAGTTAGGAAGGGATGAAAGTTATGAGATCTCATAAGCTCTAACCTTCATTATAACCGCATCACTCAAATGCAAAATGGTTAATTAAAAGTTCAATTGAATCAAAATAAAATTAAAAAATTGCGGTTATACTCACAGTTAGACGGGAACTTCGAAATGTACCAACTGGAGAATCGCCGGCGATCTGGAGAAAAGTTCGGAACTAATTGAAAAGCTCACTTCGATGAATTGGAACTGAGGTTTAACCTGCAAATATTATAATGTTGAAACGCTATTGAAGACGGTCACGGATTAAATCAAAATTTACTTTCTGTTGAACACAACGAGCCTGCAATCGCTTTGAAACAGACGGGAAATATTCGCTACTAATTTCAAGCAGCCGACTAGGCTCCTAATGTGCGCGATAGTGCTTCTGCGCGGTTGCTAAGGCAACCAGGCATCTTGCTTATGGAGGGAAATTTGAATTGCAGTTGTTACGGCGGTTTATTCCTTTCGTGTTAAAACTTTTGTTTTGAAGGCATTGGAAGTGAATACTGAATTTATTATTATTTATATTCTTCAAAACAAAGTTCGTCACGCTGTATGTTTTTATTTCTGTTTCAGATCGAACAGAACCAAATCGTGTACCGACCTGGTCCAAACCTCAACACCACCTCGAACCTAATCCGCGTTTCGAACGTGAAATTTCCGTTTTATTGTAATATACTATTGATTTAACGTTGATGAGGCCAAATATTTATTATATCTTAGTTGTTCAGAATCTCGATATTTTCGAGTTTACGTTTACCCTGCATCTGATTCGCGTAAACTCGACAATATTGATGTGGAGATTCGATTATCTGAACTTAATCATTCTCGAAGTTGATGCTAGATTTTAAGCGAATGTACAATTGTTTGTAAATATTTCAATAAATGCGTGTATCGGTTTTGAAGACATCGTGCTTTCGATCATGTTGGTGGCGAGCTTCGTGTCAACAAACGCGTCTTATCGTGTGCGAGTCATATTTCCAATCAATTGTTTATACTAATTGGACACCGGGGTCTGCGAATAAAAATTTGGCCATGAAATTAACCACATAGTGTGCTGTAGGGGCCGTAGTGGAATCATTTCGAATTGGTGGGAAATCGGATAGTCGTCGAGTTGGAGTGATGGGTTAGCGCGAAATGTTCACTGAATTTAATCCGAGAGTGTCTGGAAGTCGTTTTTATTCTTTTTGTTGAGTAAATAGGGAAATAGGTGGAATAATTTGTGAGGATTACCTATTTGGTGTGGTAGTCTTCTTTATGTAGGTTTGCTGTGGTTTAGTCGTTGAACAAACGTGACAAAACGAGTTTAGATTTGAGAAATTTCGAACGCGACTGAACTGAGCGATCGACGTGAGAGAATAACGGCGCAAGCGCGTAATATTGGCCAATAGGTGGAGTGGGCGTATTGGGTCTATAGGCGCGTTTTTGCGCTGAACGCACCTGAGCAGTTTAGGTTGCCTAAGTGGCGCATGTTGGGAGTATTTAATTTTCGAATGATGGGGTCGACTGTTGAATTTGAGGAGTCTGCTTTTTTGAGGTTTAATGTTGAAGGATTCCGAAGGGCAGATGCGGCTTCGTGATGATGTCAGCATTAACAAGAGACAAACAAAGGAAATGTGTTCGCGCGGTTGTTTTTTCGAAAAGGGCGGGAAAGTTCAATACGAGGAATAGTGTGGATTTCCGGGAATGTCTGGAGAATCCAGACATTATCGACAAATTTGTTGAATCGCAGACATAAAAGAATGAGTTGGCGTGGGATTGAAGGGATTGATGTCGTTTATAAAAATATAGTGGGTTGATATGGATTCCGAGGTGTGAAAGGAACGGGATTCCGTTGTTTTGCTATTGATTTTGGTCGGGCCGGATGATATTACAACTGACTGGCTCAATCAATGTAATTCTTTAAAATTTTGTTCGTAGAGATTCCGGGAAGTTCGCGGCCATTACCGCTCGGTTGCAGCTCTGGGAATAAAGCGAGCGCTTTCACATCAATTACTGTTGGGGCGGTTTGTATTGATTTTAGAATATGTTTTCCCTCTCTAGACTGAAGCTATCTCATTGTGTGAGCCATGGCGGGAACATCGTGCATGTGCAATTTGACGGATGTCAATCAGAAACGCGTATTTTTTCCATCACCCGTGCAGTTTCTGCGAGAATGTGCGTTTGGAGTGTGTAGATGGAATATCAGTGTGCCCTTTGCGCCAGCGAAAGGTTCGAATGGAAGTAAGATAAGGTGAACCTGCGCGATTTTTTAAGAGAAATCTTCGGAAATGCATGAATTAGATTTTTAAAAAAGTACGCAATATAAATTGTATAAATTGTACCTATTCAGTGTGTGCGCAATAAGCACTATTAGCGCAGTCATTTTTACACCGACGTGAAGGAATGATTGGTAACCTCAGATGAGAGATTTTTAATTGGAAAAACGCCTTTTCGCGTTTTATCGAGGTCGCGGTCAGATGGTCGTAAAATGGATTCGGAAATTTTCTTCGCGCATTGCTGTCGCATCTGTTTCGCCGAATTCGAGACCGGCTTCGACGTTCTTGGGGAGGAGGGAAAACGGTTGTTTTTGCAGGCGAAAATTAGGAAATATCTATACGTCACGGTAGGGCTGCAACCACCATTTTCTTGGTTCGCTGTGCATGCTGCACCTTTACTCCCATTCAATTCCTTCGAGACCCCAGCATGTGTCTAAAAGAGATTGCGTTCTTTGGAGGTGCTAAATTAGATTTTGTATTGTTCCGGTCAGATTTCTGCTGACGACACGCTACCTAAAATGATTTGCGATCACTGCTGCAAGAAACTAGAGGGTATCCATAAGTTCGCTACGATGGCAATGAAGATGCAGGAGAAATTCAACAAACTAATCAATCACTCTGGGTTGAATAGCGGGTTGGAGCCGAAGAAAATGGAAAATAAAGGACTGCTCCATACATATCTCACAAAGGTACAGTAAGGCCTATCTGCAGATTTATAAAAGGAACAATATTTAAAAATAATTATACTACGAGTTTTCATGCAAAAATAACTTTGTTGAACATAATCATAATTTGGGAATGCCAATTAAATTTTATCGCAAATATAACATTTTTCTGCTTCATAATTTTTTTTATTATGGATAAAAGCTCTTCTTCTTGAATTCGCTTGACTCGACGAATCTTTGCTTTCATTCGAAGCGAACATAATAATGTTAATAGCCGATCATATTTTCATGTTAAACTTTTCATCCCAAAGAATTATAGTCTGCCTAATTGAGTTAGCTTCTGAACACTATTTGTACATCTCGAAATGTTTGCAATTATCGCTACATTTTCAAATTGCTTTCATTACAAAAGGGCATGAAAGACAAAGAAGCTCCTCCGGACGCCGAAGTCACCGAGATGGAAGTGAAGGTGGACCCGATGTTATTCCTACAATGCTCCTTGGAAGAAGACAATTTCTCCGCAGACACAATGTCCGACTCTGACACGATCATTTCTAAAGACAACTGGTCAGACGACTCCAGCGGGACAGGCCAATTCAAGAAGTACTGCTGCACCATTTGCCCCAAAAGCTACACCTCTGATTTCGCCTTACAAAGCCACATGTGGAATCACATTTCTGCTGCAAAATCCAAACGCCTTCAAAGCGCGAGAAAAACGCCATGCGAGGAAGACAACAACGATGGCTTAAGGCATGATGAGGAAAACAATGAGAAGGCATTCGTTTCCGCTGAACCAGATCACCCAGAGAACGGTTCCTTGAAATTCACTTGTCCCATTTGCGGAAAGAAAATTTCTACTAAGGGAAATCTGAAGGTGCACTTGGAGACGCATAGGCCGAAAGGGAAATACGATTGTGATATTTGTGGGAGGATGTAAGCTCTTTTTGTTCATTTTCTTTAACTAAGAATACAATCAAGGGCCATATAATTTAAATAATTATCTTAACATGCCGAACGAACATTTGATCGAATGGGCATTTGGCCAAACAGATATTTGGCTGATCCAAATGCTCATATGGTCAAATGTAATTTGAATGAAACTTCGAAATACTCAAGTTCCACTGTAATGTGATGTTCATACCTTTTCAGATTTAAAACCCAATGCAATTTGCATCGCCATAAGGAGTACCATGAAGGTATACAATTCCCTTGTGTGGTGTGCGGAAGGGTATACCCAACCAACAGTACGTTGCGGGCTCATTCCATCACACACAGTGACCTAAGGCCCCATAAATGTCCTTTATGCGATAAAACTTTCAAGAGGAATCAAGATTTGAAAGTACGTATGGCTACCACACCACTGAATCATTATTAATAATTCTTTAACATTGTCGCTTAATCGTCTTTCACCGTTGATTCATGTACTGACAAAATCACTCGATGCACCATATACTCTCCAAAACGAAGTTTTAAAAGAATGTATTTCCTAATTAAATTTATTCGTTTAGTGAAGACGATATGGCGAGTGACGTATTTATGCCACCCAAAAGACAATGAATGAGTATAAATTGATAAATTTCAGTTCCATATTAACCAACACACTGGTGCTCGCCCATACCAATGCCCATATTGCCCGAAGGCTTTCGCCAGTTCTGGCAATTGCTTTTCTCATCGCAAAAGGATGCACCCTTTGGAAGTCGAAAGGGACAGGGAGAAGGCTTCGAAAATAATGTGATAAAATAGCAGTAAAGTGGAAACAGTAATGTACAAGTAAGTGCGCTGACGAAACGTTTCTATGTGATTTTGTGTAACCACATAATCGCAAAAATAACACGTTTAGTTCGGAATAAATTACTATAGTGCTCTATTGTTGTTTACTTGTGAATTATTCATAAAGATGCAATCTTTGCTGCCTCTAGTCCAGTGAATCTAAAAGTGACGGCATCCACGCATCGCCCTGATTAGTTAACGAACACAACCAGTTCAAAGAGTAGGTTCTCCAAAGTAAAATTTTCGGCCAGAATTATTACTTGAGTTTGCACGCCACTTTGAAGATCACTGCACTAGTCCTTCAGTTTGGATAATCCTAATGTATAGGATTCTTGAACGGACCAAAGAAATGTGAACTAAACGGGAATCTTTACATTCCCTATTATTCGAAATATACTGGGAGTTGTTCGGAGGGCATTCGGTGAATCAAAACTTCAACTCGTTGATAAGTATCCTTTGGTTTCGCGCCATGCGTCATCAACTTCCACACTTGATTTGCACATAATGATGCAAAACCCACGGTTCAAACCGAACGATCCAACTATAAGTTTCCTTCCGCTCCAAAGATTGTATTTTCCTGAGCCTTAGACACTTCAAAGTGATTTCTTTCGAAGGGCATACCATCCGTGTTTGCTACGAACTGTAAATGATATGCTCTCTCGAAATCGACAACGCGTTTTTGAGTATTTATTGAATGATAACTGTGATGAATTTTGTATACGAATTTGCTTTAGTTTCTGTAATTAATCAAAACGCTCTCATATTATAGGAAGAACCAGTAAAGCATGTACCTACTGATAATGTAGTAAAATCGATGTTCTTAAGTTCCGTAAAACCGAGTTTAGTGATAAATCAGAGAAAAAGTCTATTTACTTGAATAGCAGGCAGATTTTCGAACCATACTCAAGAAAAGAGCGCAGATTCATACTCAAAAAAATTCTGTTTAAGGAATACAGTATTATTAGTTTTTAAGTGTATTAGCGAAAAATGTATTGAATTGTTGAAATAAATCAATCATGGCAACCATTTAATTTCTTTCCCATTCCTTGCCCTTCAATTGACCTACAGAAACACGATGATCAATAGCCATCAAATAGTGCCACCTAAAACTAGCTCCCGCTTTAAAATTAGAGGTCCTACCCCAAGCGCCACCTGTTACGTCCTATTTAAAACATATCCTCGGAAAATGAACTACTAACGAATAAGACGACGTATTCCGAACATAATTCATTATCAATGAACCGAATGGGAGCGAGTCCCATGGCCAAGATCACAGAGAACCGCCGAGTGAAGTATCCCACATTCAGCGATTAGGCCGAAATGAAAGTGTAGCAAACTGTGCGTTTCAATTCGTCAAAGCCTCCTCCTGCGTCGTCGCTTTTCTCTCTTTCCCCCCAATCCGCACACCGCTATAATCCAGACGGAGAAGCAAAATCGTCCACTCTGACGTAATATCGTAGTGGCGTTCGTAGTGGCGGAAAATTAAAGCAATCTTCGATCCGAACATCGCAAATATTTCGCACCCAGTGCAATTCCTCCTCTCGAAATAAAAGCCCACATCGGTCGATTTCGGTTTCAGACGACCGCAGTCCTCCCATCGCGTACCGTGCAAAAAATTCAACTCGTTTCAGTGAATTATTCCCGCTGTTCTCATAAAACGACGCTTCTGTTATAATGAGCGAGCGAAGGTTAGGTCAGAATGGGATCGTGCAGCCCCTGCTCACAGGTTAGTGCAAAAAAGAGGCAAAACATTACGGATCTCTCCGCTTTCAACGACAAGAAATTGAATAGGACTAATCGCTGTTTAATCCTAATCAATTTTCATCGTAACGCTCCAACTATCGTGTCGCAATATAATCAACGAGATGTTTATCGATAGTTGGTATGCAGAATTGATTTCGAAATCGCTTGCGGGACTTTGCCGCGCTACGAGTCGATTGGCTGGAGAGACGCGGCCTGATTGGCTCACAGCAGTTTTGACAGATCTAAGCGAGGACCATTTATTTTTTATTGGAGGGAAAATTCGGGGAGTCACAATTTTCCTTTTTGTTTTACACCTGAATTATTGTTCATCCCACTGCGTGTGATTATTCATATGTTCTCAGCCGCAGTCTTGCATTTTTCAAACCCCTTTTATCTATTTGTTACTTATATGGACTAAATGAACGTTTTTCAACTATTACTTAAAAAATGTTCCTAAATTTTCCGAATTTTCTGGATTCAAAATGTATTTATTTTCGGAAATTTATCTACTGAATTTTTAAAAATAACAAATTTTTTATTTACAGAATTTTTATAAATGTACAGAATCTGGATAAATGTGCAGAATTTAGATAAATTTACAGAATTTTGTGAAAATTACAGAATTTTGAGAATAAACATTTATATTAGATGTCCTAATTGCTTATAGATTTGTATCAAATTACAATGGCGTACGCGTATTGGAAGTCGGCGAAAATAAAGGACTTCGCCGTTTTTGACTTATTCTTCAGGAAAAATCCATTCCAAGGGGAATTCACGATTTTCGCGGGTCTCGAAGAATGTTTGAAATTTCTGGAGAAATTCCACTATTCAGCCAGTGGTAAGTCAGCGATACATTACTGCAGGAATCGTAGCCTCGGATAAAATAACATGTGTTTGGTATTTCTATCGCTTACTGTATTTCCTCAAATCCTCCAATTTCCCTCGAAAATTGAACACATAAACATCCAAAAGTATAGTCGGGGATAAACATGAAAAACAAATTAGTATGATGAAATATTGATATGAGAAGAAAATAAGCTGTAATTATTTGAACAGACAATAATGTCAATACGATAAATAGGTATCCAAATATGGACCACCATCGCTGTCCAAATAATTTTCAAACGTAACTTCACTTTAAATGTGCGGTGGAAACCTTGGAATCCAATTTGAAATATCTAGCTTTATAAGTTGTTACAATGCAGCAAATTATTGCAATTATACATTTTTTGGTAGTGTGCCAAATTAGAAAACAACTCCAAACAGAATAATTCATAATCAGATTTATGTTTTAATTATGTGTATCTGTGGTGATACTGGGACTAATGTTATCTCAAGAATGTTACTACTTGTTATTCATTGAATGCGAGATTCAACTAGAAACAGTGACAAATTCAAACATGACTAATGTTCTAATTAAAACTCGGCTAAACTACCGTTCGAATCGTTCCCGTTGAATTGAAAGAACGAATTTTCCATTTATGGTGCAAATCCAATTCGGAAATAACTCCATTTATTTTAATTAATTATTATTCCAACAAATAACTTCCACAGATATTGACTACTTAAAGCAAACTCTCCCTCCGACAATCGAAAGTGGATTTTTCGATTTCCTGAGTGAGCTAACTGCTAAAGACATCAGACTTTACGCAATTCCAGAAGGATCTGTTGCATTTCCTAGGTAGACGTTTCTTGCTGTTTATGAACTACTTAATTGTTTTCTGAAGATGATCATGTCCGGAAATTATTGACGAAGAAGGATGATTTTTCGCAGAGTTCCTTTATTGCGGGTAGAAGGGCCCTTAATTGTCGTCCAGTTATTAGAGACTACTTTATTAACATTAGTGAATTACGCCAGTTTGATGGCAACGAACGCAGCCAGGTATAGAATGGCAGCTGGAGATTTGAAACTATTGGAGTTTGGTTTGAGGCGAGCTCAAGGTCCCGATGGAGGACTGTCAGCATCTAAATATTCTTACATGGGTGAGTTTTAAATGTTAGATTTTGTATTTAATTGGTAATATATTTAAATTGTTAAACAATTAAATTGGAAAGAAATGTCTCAAACGGATCAGGCTAAAGGATAGATCATCAACCCTTTGTCGCCAATAAGACGATATTTCTCTTGAACTTGAATTTTGTTGGAGCGCAAAGGGTTAAGATTATTTATCATTCAATTTAATTTAATGATCACATTATTATCGAATATGGAATTCCTACTTTCCATGAGAAGTGGGACATTTGCGCCAATTTCCAAACCACCCAAATAACTTATTCGCGGTAACACTATAATCGCGTATTGCGTGCCAAACAATAGCAAATCCAGGTCAGTGTTAAAGGTTGATAATTGAAACCTCCCGAAGTTGTGATAGTGTTGCTTAGTTATTTGGTGCCAGGCGGTGTGAACTTAATGGAAGTAATCAATATTATTAGGCCCTGTGCAGATAACCGCGAGGTTTTACAGTATTTACGACAGGTGCTTAATGTTCTTAGGCGAAAATTCCGTGCCAGGCGCCAAAGGCTGGCACCATCAATTTTTGCTTTCTTAGGAAACTTTCCACCTTAGCATGTCTTCATTGTGATACTTTTCATTGGAAAACTTTATTAATGGAGGTAATCTTGCAATTGCAACTAAAAAGTCATTCCCGCTGGTGGAACACTTGTTTGGCGTGTCATTCTGATTCGTTTGGTTATATGAAAATTTTAGGCCTGGACATAATGATTTGAACTTCCGGAATATGCTGCATGTTGAAATAAACTTTCTGAAGATTAAACCATTAAGCAGGGACAGGGACAGGGCAGGGACTTTTAAAAATTGCATTGCTTCGTCATTTAGAAGACCCGTGCATGGGCATTAAGGGGTTAATTGATGGTTCTGTGCAGGAGGATTCGATGGAACCAGTAATGTATTAGCGGGTAAACTCTTCAACATTCCCGTGAAGGGTACGCACGCCCACGCGTACATCACTTCTTTTACGGGTTTCTCCGAGTTGAGTACGCAGCTGTTGTCGCCAAAAGATGGCGGTGAGGCGCAAGACCTGCTCGAGATGGCAAAGAGGTGGCGCAAGGAGCTTTCTCCGATTTTCAAAGTGATGAGTGGCGAAGCTAACGAAGGGGAATTGGCTGCTCTGATAAGCTTCGCGATTGCATTTCCCGATGGATTTATGGCTCTAGTCGATACGTACGATGTTAAGAGGTATCAATGTCGCATGCCCCACGCCGTCACATTGTGCTGGCCTGTCACTCTGCCCAACACCCAAACGCATAACGAGTACAGGTAATCTGCATCGGTGGTGGTATAAAGCGAGTGATTTATACCACCATTGCACGGTGGTTTCTTAATTAGGCAGCGTTACTACTAGAGGATTATAGAAACTAATCGAAAAATCCTAAAAATTGGTTGAATTCGTGTTATGGCCGAGTGACCACTGAGAGGTTTGTTCCAACATTGGCATTTGCATTCACGATTGTGCGCAGTGACTTTGGGGCTTGTTGATCGTAACTGCGCAGAATCTTGGCGTTGGAAACTAGTCCGTGACTTTTGTTGGAACAAAACTATTTTACTCTTCCAAGTTTTTTTCTTAGAAACATACTTTTTAAAACTTTATTATTGTCGTTTTGCTCCAAACTTCAAATACAATTTAAACAACATTCATTAAACGTAAGATGAAATTCAAGTGAAGATACCATCGTGCATAGCTCAGGCAGAGTCTATTTCTCATTCGTGAAAGTCAGTGCAATTTGATACCACATATTCACCTGCATTATTCGCATTAAATGTTTTACTTCAAATCATCATTCTTCCTCAAACATGGGTTTGATCAATTATCGTGGAAATTGTCACAAAATGTAGCTTACTGATTTTTCTGAGACTCATAGACTAGCTGGCCTTGCAGTTGCATTCCTGTGCTGGCTATGCGGGGTTTGTACGCATTCACGTACAGTCGGCACTAAAACTTGGGAAGCTTGGTTGGTGGTTTGTGTATCGTAACATCTCAGAGAGATTGCTTCTGTAACGTTCAAATCCTTTAACATATATGCTATTCTTCCAGAAAACTCCAGTCCTTTACCCGATAAGTGCACTCCTCTACCAGAAATACGTTATTCTATGTAGTAGAAAATAACATTCTTCCAATAGAAAATATAATTTCCCCACATGAACACTATTCCTTTATATTTGAAGAAAATGCACACATCTGCGAGACTACTACACCTCTTCAAGTAACCGGAAGTAATCTTCCATTGTGCACGCTCCTCTTCCAAAAAATACCCACTTCTATTTCAATAAATACAATTTTCTATAAATACAAAAAACAACCAATTTTCATCTATAAAACAATCAATTTTCTCATATAAAAGAACGAATCCTTTTCCAACAAACTACACAGCTCTCCAAAACTACTCCAATGTATCTTGTGCATTTTCCAACAGTTCTAACACTCAAAACCTCACGGCTTCCAACTATCATTTTGTTGGGTTGTCCTTGCTAGAATTGCAACCCCTCGCAACAAATCCCTAAAGGAGAGTATTTTTTCAGGAGCGGACTTTTGAATTATTGTGCGGTCGCCTTGTCTCTGAACGATTTAGGTTATCGCGCCATTGGAATTCGAATAGACAGCGGAGATTTGGCCTACCTCTCGAACGTAGCGAGGCACTGCTTCACGGAGATAAGTCGGATATATAACATTCCATGGTTCGGAGATATGATGATCATGGCATCGAACGACATAAACGAAGAAACAATCCTAAGCCTGAACGAGCAAGGGCACAAAATCAATTGTTTCGGAATAGGCACCCACTTGGTCACCTGCCAGAGGCAACCCGCTCTAGGCTGCGTCTTCAAGATGGTTGAGCTAAATGGACTGCCAAGGATCAAATTGAGCCAGGACGTTGGGAAAGTTACGATTCCCGGACGAAAAGACGCGTACAGATTGTACAGTGAAAGCGGAGACGCTCTTGTTGATTTGCTGCAGCAATCCATAGAGGATCCACCGCAAGATAACAAGAAGGTTTTGTGCAGACACCCTTTCGAAGAGTCCAAGCGAGCATACGTAATTCCTTCTAAAGTAGAGAAACTTCTGAGGTTGTATTGGAAGGATGGCAAAATTTGCGGGCCGCTGCCCAACTTAACGGAGATACGAACAAAAGTAAAGAACTCGCTGAAGAGTTTGCGGCCTGACATCAAGAGGAATTTGAACCCAACTCCTTTCAAGGTAAATAAAGTACTTGCGATTCGTTTTGAGCTATTCCAAACTTTACGATCGCATCTTACGACCAAGTCAATGATTCTAATCCCAATCTTGCTCGTAACTACACGTTTGGTCCCTAAACATAAACTCATTGAGTTGGTTGTCAAACACAAACGTAGAGGCTGGACCAGAATTATAAGTTATTTGATGCAAACATAAAGTTCGCGCATGGAATGTCCATAAAATTAAAGTTTGTGCAAAACCACACTCGCACTAACTTAGTGAAATTGGCGGCTAATTCCTTCGCATGCGAATACAACTGATTATTTACGCATCACTTCTCATTACAGGTTGCAGTGAGCGACATGCTGTACACCTACTTGCACGACCTTTGGCTCAAAAACGCACCAATCGGTGAACTAATTTAGATCGAACGCGATTTCGTGGAGCGAATTGGTTTTCTCTTTATCAACGATGTGTGCTGGCGCATAGCAACAATTTGTGAACGCCGTATTAGCAATGTCATTGTCTAATGTAGATAGAAAAGACGAAAGAATTCGAGCAATCATTTTGAAAACAAAAATCCGTTCTAGATTCGAGGACAGGAGAGAAATTGGGGGATAATTATGATATTTTAAAAATGAGTACCCAACGTACTCATTCGATTTAGATGCGCACCCAACGGTGCTGAAGGAGATTGAACGCCTCGAGAATAGTGAAAAGCAATACTTAGTTAGATAAAGTGTGACAATTCCAACTGTTTCCAAACATTATCAAATCTCGATGGATTTACGTGAATTCGTGGACTACGCGAGTCCTGAGACGATTACGTTAATTCTGGGATGATCGGGCGAAATTATACCAAATTGCGGACGATTGAAGAACACAAGAAATTGGAACTTAAAAATTTAAAGATTAGATCTATTTATTGTTATAGAATGTATTTTTTCATATTTTACCTCCAAATTGTGGAAACATATTTTAGACTTAACTGGTAAATTCGAAGAGTGTATTTTTTGAGTAAGTATTTAAGGGGAGGTTAGTATACAATTAGATTAGGGAGCCGAAGTGCCCCACTCAAGTTACCACCAATCTGTCACAATTCGAAAGTACAAATAAGTATTAGCTTCAATCCAAATTTGGTTCACCAGCTAAAGTCAAATTATTTCCGACAAGTCAAAAGAAAGTAAAGTCAAATTACTAATGTTCATTCAAGCCATCGCATCACTAATATTACTCAGTTCTGCAAGAGAATTATCGGCAATCATTTTGATTTGATTGGCTGTCGATTCAATATCAATTAAGCGATTGCGCTCGTAATACCACAACTCACAAGCAGTAAGCAACGAAATTTTTGTCCAAATTGGCGACATTTCGCATTAACATGCTTTAACACTTAAAACTAAAACTACGCTTTTTAGTTACCAATCTTATAGTAGTTAGGCGTCAATGCCTTGATTCGGTTGAATTTTTTTTTCAGAAGTTAGAACCAGCATTGTGTACATATTTTCCAAATAAAAAGCCTTCTCCTAACTAAAATAAATCGACATCACTTCATTATCGGATGTATTAGACTGAAACCCGGGCTAAAAGTCCATGTAGTTATAATCAAACCAAAATTTGGAACAAATCCATTAGATTTCGAAGACAATGTACGATAGTCCCTGCTATTAGACAACTGGAGCAAATAACTGTTGAACTTTCCATCGGCTGTGATTAATTTTTCATTCGTCGGTAAAAACAGTAGAACCTAATTTTTTATACGTCGCCCATTCGCTTTTTTCTTAATCAAAGAGCGCTCGCATCTGATGTTGATCTTATTTCCTAGAATAAGAATACACCAAAGAATGTAGCAATGCACAATTATTCGACTTTTGCATCAACTAATCTAATTTCCTCGTTTTTTTTAGGTTTATCGATGTGTTCATAATATTCCAGAGTTGATTTAGAATTGTTTGGAATATTGAATGTTGCATTTTATTCGTTATTTTATAGAAATTGTTATTTGTTGACTCGATTATTCAAATATATGTCATTCAAGGCCTTAATCGTTAAACATTTCCTTTTACTAAAAATCATGAAATTTATAACCTAAAGCAACCTTTTCCTTTTCATTATTTACAGCACCGAGTTATGAAACTATAATTTTAATAAATCTAAAATCATTGTGGGTTGGATTTTAGAATTTTATTATGGACCAATACCACATCCTCTTATCCAAAGGATACCAGGAAAAAGTGGAATTAAAATAGCAGGGCACTAGGGATGAAGAAAAAGAGGAATAACTGTCTTATCGTTTATTAAAAATAATTAAGCCAGTTATGCAGTACAAACATTTCATAAATAAGCAATAAATTATACTACATATTAGGATTGAAAAAAAAACTAGGTAAATTGAGGAAATTTTGTGACAGTTCTTCGAAACAGTTAAAGGAACTATCGGGAATCATTTTGCAGTTAGCAAATTCATCAAAGCACCTCTCGAACAGTTAAAATTGCAGAGCAAACTTATTTCAAGTGACTCATCTTCAGGACGCCTCACTCGAGACAGTCATTGAACGTTACTTCCGGAGTCATATCCGAATATTCGCGGTTTGCGAACCATTTCGAAAATGCAAATCACCTCGTAAGACGAACGTCTTATGCCGTAAAAAACCCGACTTGAAGATCTATAAAAATTCACGCAGTATAAAAATTATACAACCAGTGGTAACACCACTGTTAACTCATTTAAACGGTAATACTTGTGGTGTTTTCTTAAGAGTCTTCGAATGCCGACTGAGCGCATCACCTACCTGTTCCAATCGAATCGTATTGTAAGTATCAAAATTTAAACGTGACCAGGTGTTCAATCGCCCTATAAGAACACAAGAAGCGTAGTGTATTCACAAAATTACATGTCTATTATAAACTTTTACAAATTCAAAAGATACACGAGAATAAACAAGTAACAACTTAGTGGCAAATTGCTTGGGGTAGTGTTGGTTCAAACCGGCCAAGCTTTAGTGCTGCGGTGCACCGCCAAATTGTGGGGTTGGGGAGGAATAACATATTTACAAGGAACTTTGGTACAAATTCAACAAAATTCCGCAATTGGTCAATACATGCTTCTGGTGCACGAAAAAACCCATTTCTCTACATCAGACTAAATAAACAATGTTTGGTTTGGGATTTTTCGCGCTTTTAACAATTATCCCACATCTCAACCGTTATAATTCGCTTCAAAGAGAGACGTAAATTTATAATAGACACAAGAAACAGAAGCTTCCGACGTGCAGTTACAAAAGTTGAATATCACTAGAAAAATGTTTCGTTAACGTTAGGCGCAATCCATTTTCGCACAAAAATCAGGGAAATAAGAAAGTTTCCGTATAAAAAAATAGATATAGATAAAATTGGAAAATTACTCATAATGTTTCTAAATATAATTTGTTCTAGGATACTCCTCCAGCACTTTAGTTCTTTTCAAGAAAATCCAAAGCCCGCAAAAACGAGTACTCGAGAAATTTCCATTTGTTCTACTTACGATTAGCTTAGACTAATATAATCGAGAACCTAGTTAGCATTTGAAAAAAAACATAGCACAGCCTAACTTGTTAAGTGGAAAACTCAAACATGCTCACGAGTACATAAGAAAATCGAAGACAAAAATGTGTTGGCATTAGATGCGAATTAGTAACGAGGATCATATTTGACGGGACTTTGCGGTCAACGGACGTATCGAATTTAACTGGAGATTCAATCAACGACAAAACTAAGTAAAAACTGGAATCAAATTTCATAAAAAACATACGGGCTCAACCAAAAATTGCGGCTCATTCTCAATTTCGGGCCAACCGTTCACTGCCTGTTCGTTTTGCGACTCAGCTGCTCTTCCGCTGCCACCTTCGCCTTGTAATCCTCGAGTAGGTCGTTGGATTTCTTTAGTGCTGCCAGTGTTGTGTCCAACAGGTCTTTCCAATTTTTGCAGTAAACTGGAGACAGAAGGAATTGTTAGATACTTCGTTTTGAAGAGAATAATTAATGAAATAGTAGATTGGTTTTCTTTTGCAATGATTGAATTTAGTCAACTAAACCTCTCAAGACATATTGAGATTTGAAATAACTACAGTATAATATTTACACAGTCAATTAGCGCAAAGGTAAGTATGTCCTTAGGATGGTCAAAAGCAGAATTTCATGTAATAAAAATTTACCTTCTGGATCGTAGGATATTTGCTCGGTAATTTTGAATATCTGCTCTGCGCTATTCGCGGCTGCATGGAGACTGTCGATTACTTGCTTGTGGTTGTCCAGCATACATTCTTCTGCATTTTCTAATTCGGATATGATTTTGTGGAAATTGAGAATTTCCGGCGTCATATCGATTTCCTATAATAACAAAATGGTTGACGTTATTCCAAAATTTTGACGCCGTCCTCCAGCGAGCTTTACACACATCTTGAAGGTACCACAACTAAACTTCACCAGAAAAGTGAGGTTATGTTATTTGTTTGCTTCAAGCACTAAACTGACACTGAATTTACTTAGAGAGTAGGAAAGAGAATACTATTAGTCACGTCATATGAGAGCACTAATTCAAAATATAACCAAATTTATATATTTTTCTAATTCAAAGGAAGCTTGATGTTTATTTCTATGCTACTTATTTACATATATACTCTAAAATTGAACATATTATTTGGGAATCCAAATTTGAATTGATCTATTGTATGTTTGACAAAAGAAATGTTTCCATTAACAGATTGTACTTACGTTCAGTGATCGCAAATGATTCAAATCCCTATCTTCTTGCCGCAAATTCGACAAAGCATCTTCAATGTCTTGATTACTTGCTAGGTCTCCTCCACCCAGTTCTTTGACGCGATCCGCGTACCTGAGAGTGTTGATGGAATGTTCGCAAGAGGTTATGCCGGGTGATATCATAGCGATCATGCATGTTTTCGATTTATCGCCTACGAACGAATCTCTTAGGACTTGTGTGAGCTTGCTGACGCGGAAGGGCACATGGTTGCTGCCCCCTCTGCCCAAAGCACGGATGCACTCCTTTAACGCTAGGAGTGATTTGTTGATTTCTGCACCTTCCATTCCTAGAGAAATTCATTGGGGTAAAAATAATCTAGGGGAGTTTAGAGTCAATTGAGAATTTTTCGCTCCCGGTTATAACAACTCATTTACGCGAATGTCATTACTTTAATATGACATCATTACCACTATGGTTATGGGATTTACGATTTACAGTGAGATACCAAGGCAATAAAATGTTAAAAGTTCTTAAATTTGACTCACTCGTCTGCCTATTCGCTGAAGATGTGTCGGCGCCTCGCTCGTTGCCAGCAAGATCGATGAGCGAGAATTTCCCATAAATCTTCTGCATGTTGTTATTGGACCTTAATAATATTTGGAAAACTGCGTGTGACCTGGAAGAATTGGCGTTGGCTGATGTTTGTCCTGAAGTCCTAGCCAAATTTCCTTTGTGAATGTATTTGAGAACTTCTTCAGTTGAAGTCACTACTTTCTCCGTTAATCCCACCACCTGGACCTGTTGTTTGCCATCTTCCAGAATGCGCAGTTTGGTCTGCGGTTGGAGAAGCGTATTGTATTTTTATTCTTTTTTATTTTATGTTTTTAGAATAAGATAAATCGAATAAACATAACCCTTTGTGGTCCTGTGTCGTGGCAGCCCCGACTATGCACATTTAGTGATGGAAAAATAGGACGGCAAAGAGTTAGGAATGCGTAAGACAAAAAACGGCACCTTATTATTGAGAAGATCGAACACTTTTCCAGAGTAAATCTCGAAGAAGCTAGCTGACACAACAACATTCAAATGCCTGTATTTCGAAGATTTGGCTAGTTTGAAGACATCCGCAGCAGCCATAGCGTAAATGCCCTTTTGGCAATCCTGGTTTTTGCCGTTAAATGCACCACCCATGGTGTGAGTTTTGCCCGATCCGGTTTGGCCGTAAGCAAAACAAGTGGCAAAACCGCCCTCGAAAATGGTTTTTATCAAAGGCTGAGCTGTGAATCTGGAAGGAAAGAATGTTTTAATTAATAGTACACGCAGTGTACTTCCCGTATTTAAGAACATTTCAATTCGCGATTTAAGGCATCTCTGGAGGCTATGTCAGCTGTTCACATAACAATGAGGTTAGGTGTAAAATGGCGCGCAAACAAAAACAATGCAAAGGCCCCTAGAGATAACTTTTCAACCACCAGAGGACTGAAATCGCGAATTATTGAAGAAAATCGGCCATGAAAGTATCTAAGAATATTTTCGTGGAAATTTATGGTTAATCATAATGAAAATTTATATTTAACTTTTATCAGACGAATATGACATATGTACCGCATATTTAAATTAGTACGATAAAGGTTGATCATAGTCAATATTCCTTATTGGACATAAACTAAACACTCACCTATAAACGATTTCATTCGTACAACTCTCGTCGAAAGCGTAATCGAATCGGAACAATTGGTTTTCCAGGTATTTCGTGAGATCGACTTTGTTCTTCGGTTCGTGCACAATAAGCTGGTTCTTCGAAGGTATGGTAATCACGTCCACTTCTTTCCTGGACATCTCCTTCTTATTCAGGGGCCGTTTCCTCACGCACACGGTAATCGTGTGTTCTTCTACTTGATCGTGCTCGCTGAGCGGTTTTATATCTAAACTTTTTCTATAATCGCTGGAAGAGAACAGAGCAGGTAAATAGGATTTAATGAGAAGAAAAAACTGAACGCACGAAAATATGGACTAGTTTTAAAGGGCTTGCAAGGACTTACATTATCATGTTTAATAGTTCCCAATGGGGATTTCCAGGCGCCAATTGCAGAAACGCTTCTTTCTCTGCTTTTTCCTCGGCTTGCCTTTGGCGCCGTTCTTCGCGGTTTTTCTTCAGTTTTTCCACTTCTTTGACGACACTACACCGTTTCAAATTCTGAAATATTCGTATGATTTATTATTTTAATAATGAATAATTTTAATAAGTAATAATAAAATAAACTATTTAATTTTAATAATAAATAACAATAAAATATATTGAATATATTAATTATAAGAATATATTAAAATATACTGATTAAATTGGTTTTAGTAATAGATAAAGTATTTTTATGCCATTACTTGAGTTGAAATATTTGAAGTACTAGAAGTTGGTATATTCGTGGTGGTCGATGTTGTTACTTCTCTAGGTTGGATGTTTTCTTGTGCATGATGGCCGTTGTGGAAATCGGTCGAACGTAGAGTCTGACGTGTCCTCATCGATCCTTGAACGAAATTTTTTAACGTTACTACCACAATTAGGATGAGTTTGTTCGTAAGGTGATATTTGTAACAGATTTGAATTACCTCCATTAGTTTGAATCCTCGGTATACCTTGTTGAATTATATTTCTAGATGGATTCTGGAAATAGCGGTCGAGTATTAAAAATTGTTTTGAAATGTTTAGAGTAAGTCTTTAGGGTTAGGTGGTTTAAAAACTATCTAATCTTTTGCATAGCTTTAGCTGTGTTCGTAGAGTGGGAGTATAAAAAAACGGACGGAAAAACATATTAGAATGGAATACAGAATTTGTAGGAACAGTGGAGTAAAAAATGAGTGCTAAAAAATTCGTAATTAATTACGAAGAAACAAGAAACCGATCGCTTTGAGCCCAAATTTTACCGAGAGCGTTGTAGTGTCAGGCGACCGTTGATTACTATTATATTCATCGTCGCTTTCGTCCAGTTCGTGGCTGAAGCGGCCACTTTGAGCGGCAGTCGCACTGTTCTCTTCAGAAGAAGAACCAGAAGAATCCTTTAGCAGCATTCGAATAAGAACAACCACTATTCAATACATGTACTTGAATGGATGCATGCGGGCATCACATGGAATATAATCAATAGGGACTTCACACGCTGACATGACAAATCAGGGTGTTTGGTGCCTGGCACCGATTGATTAGAAAAGTAATTAGACCGTTTTTCAAGTTCGCTTTTACTTGTGGCGGAAAGATATGAGGTAAACAGGAAGAAGTGGACGCCTTACCCTTACTAATGGCAGGGCCGTTTGGTTGAATATCCCGGTATCTCTCGCTCCTGATGGCGGTTCAATTTGGGATAGTATCCGAATATCTGGATTCAACTTTTCGATGGTTCCCAGATCCACTTCTTTACCTTTGGTTTCGCCCCGCTCAAACCACTCGACTGTCGCAGATCTGAGTTCATAGTTGATGCCTGCTACAATAGCAGAATGGACGCGGCCTGGAACAAAATCATAGTCACGTTACTTGCATTAATTCTGTAAAGTTTTCTATTTATATATTCCATTTCATATTCTTTTCTTTTTTTTGTTTATATTATTTTATTCCATTCTATTCTCTTTCATGTTCTATTTTTTCTTTTGTTTATGTTATTTTTGAACGTATTTTCTTTAGAAACTTTCTACTATAAGCAGTCATTTCAGGGCTCGTTTCATCTTAATTGGATTCAGTTTTTTTTTATTTTAAAAATCTATTGTTTATGTTAATTTGCTCTTAACTCGTAAATCGATTAATTTATTTGATTTAATTGTATCTATTGATTTCATTATATAATTTGATTTCATTTATATGATTTGATTTAATTAATTTATTTTACATTGAAAACACAAATTTAATTTCTATCAGAACACATACATTGTTTTCAACAAAATTCATTTAGTTAGTGTAAAGATCAGTAAATATGGCACTTCATGTTGGACTTTTACATAATTCATAATACAAAATTTCAGAAAGTACGCATGCGCAGTAATCTTCAGTCGGATGCGCATGCGTACTCGTGTCGATGTATTAATTTGTTGTTAGTATTCCAATAGGATCCGCTTGGTCCGAAGAATAAACTATAAAAGGCGTTTATTTGGACACAGGGAGCTTAATTAAATATTAATTTTCGTCCCGAAACGAAAAAACTCACAATTCTCGCACAACCCCGTGTTTCCCGCCGTTAGGCCGATTCGCTCCTTCCAGTAGCATTTGTAAATGAAGTAAGCCGTCACGCAGAACGTGGTCAAGATGAGGATCATTTTAGAGGACTATTTGAGTTTTCACGTGGAGTCTTTTTCATGTGGGACGCCTCCGCGAGGCGGGCGTCGCTGTACGCGACTTTTTCGGACTAAGGCTAAACGGGTTTTCAAACATATGGTTGGAATAAACGGTTTTTGAGGAAAAATCGCCGGTGTTTCGCCGCTTCGAGGTTTGGCGGAGAACCGTTCGCGATTCCACAGACGCAAAGGCTCGCAAGAGCAAATCCCAAGTGAACCAGGAAGGTCGACCTTGCCGTGCACAGGCCTTATAAGGTACCCGTGGATCAAATCCACGCGATTTACGTCACTTCGTCCTCGGAATTGGGGACGGGACACGGCTCCACTTTTTCCTGTCTGAAGCGCGAATTCCGCTCAATTCGAATTAGGACGAATTAGTATCGGAATTGATCAGCTGATCGAGTTAGGGCTTAGGTGGAAGAGGCGTGCCCCAAAGAAATGAAAAATCGATGCATAATGTCCCTCCCACGCGCGACCGGTCCATCAAAGGTGAGAAGCGCGACTCGACGGATTTCCTTTCGTCCAACTATAATTAGAGATTAGCGCGCATTGTATGGAGTACGGCCGAAAAGCGGACTCCAACGGACCGTCCATACGGAATCGAATGGGCCGAAAACAATCGATATTTTTCCTCGATGCAGGTGTGACTCACCAGCGGACTTGCCTTGATCGCTGTCCGCAAATAAATAATACAATACGCCAGTTTAGAATGTCGTGGGCTGCGAATTGGAAGGCGGGAAAGGTTCAGGCAGGCACTGCGTTACTTCCAAGCCGCTAGGGCCTCATGAGGCAGTTTTCAATACTCAGACCGATTTGGTGCGAAATGAATAGTAAGACATGTGCAGTTATCTTAAGGCGGGAAAAGATTACCAAGCGCTGAATAATCGCGCAATTTTAACTAATTGATGCCATGCGCAAATTATACACCTTGCGCAAAATTTGACTTATTGCGCAAATGCCGTGTATTGCGCAAATTTTATTTATTGCGCAAATTTCGCGTCGTGCGCAAATTTCATGTCGTGCGCAATTTTATTTATTGTTGAAATTTCGTGTATTGCGCAAATTTTATTTATTGCGCAAACGCTTAGACTCGCGCACTTGCCGAACGAATTTTACTTGCCGTTGAATGTGTCGAGTTGAATGCCCAAAATTAGCATCGCGCAAATTTGGCATTGCGCAAAGTCGAGCGGTCGATTTTTGCGCAAAACTCGATGTCGCGCAAATTCGATTCGACGGGCGAAGCGAATGGAAGGCTTGAAATGGATTAAATGATGCGCAAAACGGAAGATATGACGACGCCCAGGGTCTTTTCGCGTTGTAGTTGATGTTCGAGTTAATACCCTCGTAAATGCCGCATGGTCTGTGAGCAGGGCGATCTGGAAGTCTCTTTTACCATAAACGCGAGTGTTGAATTGAAAATTCAGACGGGAAAATCAAAACGTCCATTGCAATGATCGGTAACGCGTTTCGCCGATTAGTGAAATTTAATGATAGTGATGAGCGACATATACGATGCTGATTAAGTGATTCGAAACAGTAGCAATTATGCACCGTGCCCAAATTTGATGCTACTGATTTCAACCATTTTTTCTTGGCATATCATTGTCTTATCTACGAAAATTGTTCTTCCGATTGCAAAACCTAAACTCGCGATCGCAAAAAATCTTTCTCCACTCGATTAGAAACGCCGTTGATTATAGGTCATTCCACGGGAATACAAAACACATTAAATTTCTTTTTGGCGAATCAAAAATACGCTGTTTATCGCTCAGCCAATTAGAATAAGCGATAAGCGAAAGGGGTGAGGTGTTGAAATAAAACGGAACGAACGTACTTTTACAGCCCAATAAGGAAATTCCAACCTAAAACTAGACCGTTTAACCTTAAATAACCAAACCACCAAATGAAACGAACATTATTCCCCGACCTAAGTTGAATCGAACGTTTGTTTGGAACAGTCGCGGCGAAAACCTTAATCAACCTCAAAAAACGGTTATTCCATGCGACTAACGTTAATTTCCCGCTACAAGACGAAAATCGATCAACTCGCCCAAACCCATCCGAATCTCCAACGCCGAGCAACCCACGCGTTTCATTCCAAAACGGGCAAATACACCGCAAACAGACTTCTTACCCTATGGCTGAACCGTTTTTCGATAGGTTTTTAAGCCCACAAGGGTTGAAATGTGCTAGGAAAAACTCACCGTCCGTTCTCTCTATGTTGATGCTGCTCCCGACCTGCAGCAATTCCCTACTCTCCATCCTGGCGAAATAGCGGACTGAACAGTTCCCAACTTAAACAAACGAACGCCTATTTACAAAATTTTCAAAAACAATCGCCAGTATTCGAGCGGCTGACAGATTACAATGGCAACGCACTCTCGCTGCCAGACAGAGCACAGACGAACGGGCGCATGCGTGCCCCACCAACACCCAGCACCAAACGTCGTTTTTAAACATTCAAAATGTTCACGCTAAACATTTTCATTCCTCGAAAACGGCCAACGAACAGTAAACACATTCAATCATTCGGGACGTTTCGAATTCACTTTGTTCAAACAATACGTGCAATTATTGCGTTTAACATTCAATTTGTTCAATCATCCCATGCGATTTGAGAAAATTAATCAACACATGAAAATGTGGCAACATGTACATTCATTGAGTTTTATTAAACCCAATTCGTGTAATCAATCGAGCACTAATCCTGTTTATCATCATGTACTTTGCGCTACTTAGGCAACCAACTCTACTTTTCATTCCTAACCGTTACGTGACTTCCGCTTGATCCATTGGGATTTGCCTATTGTTTTCTAGAGGCAATTGATTCTCAACTCATGTTTTGCATCATGCGGTCACACTAGTCAGCATAACTACCTCAAAACTTAGGAAAATGTATTATTTAATTTGTACGCCACTGGCCGTTCTTTGACAACTCCAAGTTACTAGGACTCTAATTTTTATGATCAGGTGTACCAACTGAAGTCTGAGCGGGAAATTCAACCTGGCGACAATCTCACGGTACCCGTCTGTGATAATACCAAAGCGCTTTGATAATACACTGTTCTGCACACTGCTCTAGCCTTAGCGTATAGAATAAGATACTCTGAGTCTCTAGCACTTCACACAGTAGCTCTAGTGTGAGCCCAATACACAATCCGCAAACGACGTAACCATGGACGGACAAACGAGACGGCATCTGTCAAACCACGCCGAGGCAAAATCGCCCTTAAACACTCCCCCATTAGGACCATATTCATTTCGTTTCACCTGCTGTCAGTCGATGCCCCTAAAGAGTAAATACCATCTATATACCTGTCAGAAAACAAATGACGTTTCGGCAATCCTTCAACTCCGGCAATACTTCCGCGATTCGAACCGACGCGCATTGAGGTTGTTAACGATGCTCGTTAAAAGTGGATTTTTGCCCCCGCATCCTCGAATTTGCGGGCGCCTTCGGCATTTTCGCGTGAACGCGAGTTAAAAATGCTTGAACGGGGAACGTTTTAGAAGGTATGAGCATGCCTGCTACACAAGCGGCCCAAGCGGTCGTCGAGAGTCAAGGCTCTCAAACGTCCACTCCAAAAAATTCCAAGTCCGAGGAGAAGAAGTCCAAGGCTCACCTCAACATTCTGCCCAAGTTGCCATCCAATGATTCCTTGAGCTGCAGCCCAGGGCCTGCTTCTCCAGGTGTGCATTTGACGTACATACATACAGTATTAACCATATGTAGATTAACAACGCAAAATATTTACCTTAACTGTAGCAACAAAGTTTTACTCGTCCACAAGACACATTCCCTTCTTACTCATACTCATCAAAACGAATGTTTTGAGACCAGTACATTGTTTTCGTTTATAAATAGTACAAAGTTGGCTATTTTAATTTCTATCTTCATTCTGTTATAGTAACACTTTGCAGTCATTTCCAAAGCTGAGTTTCTACATCTATAAAATAATAATAAAAATATACCACATTGAATTAACCAAAGTCATTTTGCCAATTTAATTATTCAAATGGTCGGTTGAAATATGCAATAAAAAAATAAGTAGACTGCAATAACATGGCTGAGAAATTCCTTTGTTGAATTGATAGCATTTTTCGGGAATAAATAATACTTTTCGTTCACGATACGTTTTTCTGATTTTATGGGATTAATTGGATCTCTTCAGTAATTCCATGGTAGTAAGAACTTATTTAGTGCTTCGACTCAAGCAATTAATTTGAAAGTGCTGATTTAAAGCACAACTTAAATTTTAAGGAGGCTGTCATTAACTCGAATATGAAGGAGATTGCAAGGTGATTAAATGGGCGAATTTCATGTGGAAAACTTTGAATTGGATTAAAGTTTCTTACGTTCGAATGATTAGTTACAATTTCGCTAATCAAAAGATTTAAATTATAAATATGTTTTGCTAAACAATACACATTATTTATAACTTCGCTGTAATCTTCACACTTTGCAAACCAAACCTTACCTACAACTTATCCATTCACTCATTTTATCTATTTGTAATAACAAGACAAGACAAGACAAAATACTCTTAAAACTTTAATCAATTTTAGACAGTCAATCAATTAAAATAGAAAATCTCGACGTGAATATACAATTTCCTTAATGGAAAATTCGTTTCTCAGGAATTTCTGCTCCACCAGAACGGGATTATATGTCTCCGGAAAGATTACCAGAAGGGGTGAAATTAACTCGGAAAGAATCTTACAAAGCACAAAGGAAGAACTACAGGAAGGAGAAGAAGAGGGTGACGAATGAACTCCTCAATTCACTCAAAGATCCCTCAGTGGTTGTTCTCGCCGATTGGCTGAAGATCAGGGGAACCCTCAAATCATGGACCAAGCTCTGGTGCGTCCTCAAACCTGGAATGTTGTTGCTTTACAAGAGTCCAAAGTCTAAGGTAAATTTTTCTTTCTCCAAAAGGTTGTTAGTACTCGTTAAACAAATAAACGTACTTTTGCCGCCACCTATCAGATATTAAAGTAACTTATGTCCAGGGGAATGACATGGAGATCTTAAGGACAAACTTCCAGTGCAGATTGAACAGTTTTTTTTGTATTTACATATGAAGATAATTGTTCAAGTGTAACCAATATACCTGATTGGAGCAGATAAAAAAAACAAATAAAAAGGCACATTTACCTCATTCGATTTATTGGAGCATTCTTTGAATATAATTTGCTCATGAAATTTATCATGTTAGATTAAATTACGTTTAAGAATAAATATTTCACATCGTTATCTGTGGAATAGGCCCCACAGTTGTCTTAAAGCATTTTATATACGATAATCCTAGAGGTGTGATTGGAGGTGCAAATCATTCTTTGGAAACTTGGGACGTAGCCACAACTCTTGACAGGTTGATTTGGATTCAGGAAAAGATTCTCCAAACTCATCAATGTAAGGGAGAAATGGTCGTATTCCTCGTGAACGTGTTTCTCCAGTTCTTCCATTTCCTCCTCCTTCGTCATATTGCTGAATTGGGTCAAATCCTCCCAAAACATTTCGTGGTAGTAGAACTTCACCTTGTCGTCTTCGAGATTGAAGTCTTTGTTAATGCGAAGTAGATCTTCGTATGTTATTCCTCGGTATCTTTGGGACGCCTCGTACAGAATGTTGGCCATTGATAAGATTTCCTTCATTACGTTTGTGACATCTATTGTCTTGTTCTCAGTGGTGGAATCTCCTTGCGCTAATAGCTATTGTTAAGTCGTAATTAATTATTTCCAAATATTAAGGGAACATCGTTTTATTAATTCAATTTTCGAGTTACTATTTGGAGATAGTATTATTGTATTCCCAATTACGAATTTACGATTACATTGTAGGAAAAAACAATTCACTTATTGGATGAATTATTAGAAAATATATCATTTTCGCCTCAATTATTTGAATTAATCATATTTTTGCTTGTCACTTGAAAGTGTTTAAATTGAGAACTTACGAGTATCAGAGCGATGCATAGAAGCTTCATGTTGCTGGTACAGGTCAGACGAGCAGTGAAGAAAAATTCACTCGTGCAACTTCTATATAAGTTTGATAACAATAGGCTGTAAAAGTTTACGTTTTTTCGTAGTTGATCAGAATTAGTCAGGAATTATCGCCAATTTATTGCCCCCCATTTCTCAAGTCGTCAACTAGCACTCTATGTAATTATCGAGTATCGCATTTACTATTTTTCATTTGGTCTCCAACTTTTTGGAATATGGGAGGTTTGCTTTCTATATTTAGGCGTTTAAACAGATTTGAGTATAGCAACGGAACTTAATTGTTTAAAAAAAATCATCTAAAGTTTAAACTAAAACGACGAATACAATATACTATTTTAAAACTTCGTTTTAAAGAATGTCATAATCGTAATATTCACATAATATTAACCAATACTTGTTTTAATCATTTGTAGTTGAAAGTTTGAAATTTCATATCAAAAGACCCTCTAATCAATTTATAGGCACACTACAATCGTAATGTTCCGTTTCAGAGCAATCACTGGGTCGGGACGATTCTCCTGAATGCCTGCAAGGTCATCGAGCGACCGAGCAAGAAAGACGGATTTTGCTTCAAACTTTACAACCCTCTGGACCAATCGATTTGGGCGCCTCGTGGCCCAGAGAATGAAACCATTGGAGCTGTCGTCCAACCATTGCCCAATTCTTATTCAATATTTAGAGCTTCGTCTCAAGCGTCAGGAATGTGTTGGTTGGATGCTCTGGAAATTTCCATTCGAAACGATTCGGCACTTGTGAGGTCCGTCAGTAACAAGTCTACATCAGGAAGTACGAACCATGAGACCCAATGGTCGGAGGCTGATTACGAGAAACACTTCGTTCATGGTGATTATTTCTCCTAAAACATTTCCGCGAATCCTATGTTAAGAGGAGTGCATTGTTTACAACCAATTCGTATGATGTAAACATAACCTATTTCGGAGTTAATATTTGAGTTTATTTGAAATACCGCTGTAAACTAAAGGAGACGTTATATGAACTTAAGATGAAAATAATAAAATTGTTTTTATTATCGAAATTAATTGCAACTCATATAATCTATAAAGTTAGAAAAATGGAAATATAGAAAGAAACAATTGAAGCCGTTTAAAACATGATAAATCAAAAACTTAGGGCCGGTTGCACCAACGTGAATTAAATTTAATCAATGATTAAATATAATTCACGTTGGTGCAACTGGCCCTTAGTGATATGAACGAACTAGCGGAATCTTAATGGAGTGAAATTTTAAGTCTCTTTAACAAATTTATACCTAATGTTCTACTGTTGAACTTATAATGGAATTCCTACAACTATAGAATAAAATAAATTACAAAATAATGAAAAATATTTTAATAAAAATAAACACATTTTACAGACTTGGACGACATGAGCCAACCTGATAATGGGACGCACAGTGCGGGAGATGGGGAAATCAGTGAAACAGATTCAGAGCTTTCTGCTAAAGAGGATTACGTTGATGAAGAACCGTTGGAAACAAAATATATTCCGAATGTTGAAGAAGAATTTGTTAACGTGAGTATGACCATTTTATTTATCCATCATATTTATATGAATATGAAATTTTATAATAAAAACTAATTTTATTCTAGTCTGGCGCGCAAGTGGAAGAGTTAGCGGAAGAACATAAATCTCTAATTTGGTATTTGGTGAAACAAGTTCGGCCAGGAATGGACTTGAGTAAAGTCGTCTTGCCTACATTCATTCTCGAACCGAGGTCTTTCCTCGATAAATTGGGCGATTCCTACTATCACGTTGATATATTATCGAAGTTAGTTCGTTATATTTGTTACATTTATTCATATTCATTCAAAGTGTGAATTCTTTACACTATATTTTTTCTTTTATTCCAGAGCGGTTCTTGAAGATGACGCCTACACGAGAATGAAGACCATCGTGAAATGGTACCTGTCTGGTCTCTATAAGAAACCAAAAGGACTGAAGAAACCATACAATCCGATTTTGGGGGAGACTTTCAGGTGCTATTTTGCACATCCGAACAGTTCAAAGACGTTTTATATTGCTGAACAAGTTTCCCATCATCCACCAGTGAGTATTAGTATAACTCATCTAAATAAAACTTTTATTATCGCTAACCGGAATTTGGTTAGTCTTGATTGGTGTTAACCTCTCACTATATTTAATTCAACAAGGAGGCATCATGTACGTGACTCTAGTGAATTGTTACCAATATTCCAAAATTTAAGGCACCATTAATTCACTAGTTACATACAACATGCTTCCTAGAGCTATTCGCGATTCAAATCCTCTAACAAATAATCTCGGGGGCCTTTGAGGTTAGGTTACCTCAGGTGTTCGTTTGCGCGCCATTTTACACTTAACCTTATTTTTCACTGGGTATTATGTGAACAGCTGATATAGATTAGTTCAAGTAAGTGGCGGCGCTATCACACCTTGAATCGCGAATTGATTGTATTTGTGAAATAAACGCAAATGTTCACTTTAAAACAGGTTATGTTTACATCGCGAGAACTATAAACATCACTAGGTGTTCAATCCCCCTAAGAATTAGTTTTACTTTTAAAAAGTAGAAAACGATTTCTCAACAGGTATCAGCATTCTACGTGACGAATAGGAAGGAAGGCTTCTCTATAACAGCGTCGATCTTGGCGAAATCAAAATTTTACGGAAATTCCACTTCTGCTATTCTAGATGGGACGGCAGTTCTAACTTTACTTCCCCGCGGCGAAAATTACACATTGACCATACCTTACGCCCATTGCAAGGGAATTCTAATGGGAACTCTAAGTATGGAACTTGGTGGTAAAGTGACAATAGAATGCGAGAAAACTGGCTATTTAGCGGAAATTGAATTCAAGTTGAAGGTGAGTTAAATTTTGAAATTATTCGCTATTGTGTTGCAACGCTTTATTTTACAGCCGTTTTTGGGAGGCGTGGAACAAACTAACTGCATTTCGGGCCGACTTCGTTTAGGCAAAGAAACTCTGGCTACGATTGAAGGTTATTGGGATAACATCATTTATATCAAAGATAGACGGACAGGGGTAAGTTTGAATTACTTGGATAATTCTGAGTTTAAATCATATGTTTGGATATCACCGCAGATAAAATATAATATAATAAACAATATACTCTTTAAAAACTTCGTGTTGAAGAGTAATAAATAATGCAAGAATGCAATTCCCATAAAGCGGTTGTTGTAAGGCAATTGTTATTATTTCATAGGAACAGCAAATTTTGTGGAATCCAGAACAGGCAATAGCCAATCGATTGATTCGATACACTATACCAGTAGATCAACAAGGAGAATGTGAATCTGAAAGATTATGGCAACACGTATCAGCTGCAATATTAAGAGATGACATGAACGCTGCAACTGAGGAGAAAACTAGTTTGGAAGAAGCACAAAGAGGTGCGAATTGAATTACTATCGTCAACCAAAAATCAAACAATGCTATTTTACAGCTCGTTCGAAAGAGCGCAAAGCCAAATGTGAAGAATGGTTGCCATTACATTTCCAACAGGATTTCAAAACAGGCCAATGGGTCTACAAATACTCAGACTTGAGGCCTTGGGATTACAGGAATGACTTGTATCAATACGAACATGATTACATTATCAAAACAAGGACTAAGCATCCTGCCCCTATCATACGCACTTCGAGCATCGTTAGCGTAGAACATCCATCAGTAAGTGCATTTATGTATATGATAAAATCAATTGAAACGAATGAATTGTTAAAACGCAAAATTGAAACAAACGCAGTGCATGAATTGTTAAAATTCAAAATTGAAACGAACGTAGTGCTTGAATTGTTAAAATGCAATATTTTCCAGAATGATACAAGGTCATCCACTTTAAAAGGCGGGAAACGCAAAATGGCAGCAAAACAGGTTTCTTCCGATGCTGACGGAAATTCAGCTAGCGAATCGGATGAATATCATTCAGATTCCACGCAATCTCTAGCCAAAGTACCGAACGTTACGCAATTGAGGTAAGCTTACAGTATTATCAGAAAGTTGCATGAACTCTTGCCGCTTTAATCAATCTCAATTAAATAAAACCTTAAATTATATCTATGATATCAGTTGTTCACATAACACCAAGCGAAAAATAAGGTTATGTTTAAAATGGCTCGCAAACGAGAACAATGCGACGGCTGTGGCAACCTAACCTCAAAGGCCCCCAGAAATTAGTTCGGCGTGGTGATCACCAGAGGACTTGAATAAATACAAAGTTCCACAATCAAGTTTTACTTGATTGTGGAACATTATGTATTTATAATCAAAGATTTTAAGCACATGGCGATTTATTGCCATGAGATTATATTGCATATTTGCAATATAATATTTAAATTGAATATAGGAACAAATTCTTTTGTTTGTTTTGAGAGGAAGCAAATAAAATGCCGACTTACGAATTCTAGCTTGATCAGCACACTGCAAAACCTAGAAAGGACCATTCAAGAGCACACAGACAAACTGCTGGTTCTAGAGCAAAACGTTCGGACAATGGTCGACAAGAAGAGGCACGCCGCGTCGCAGGGTATAAATTATTTCGAATTATTTGGTTTAATGTTGCTCTTTCTGGTGATCCAAGCTCTCTTAGCGCGGTACTCTTCTTAGTGATAAAGATTGGGTTCGGGGCGTTAGGCCACCTTTAAAACGTGAATTTATCGAGGGAACGGCCCTCGTGATTTTGTGATCGGTATGGATGCAACATCTGTGAAATTTGTGAGATATTTTTTCCTTGTAAATGTATACGGGTCTGTGCAAGCTTAAGCGTGGTCACAGGGACGCTCACTATTTTATTAATGTACGATTCGAGTGACACGGATTCTCTGAAGCGTACCGTATAAATTATCTTATCTTGCCAGTTTCAATGACATTCGATTTTTACGCAATTCGCGATGTATATCATTGCACCGGAGTCATTTTTAAATGTGCTTGCGAATCTCTAAGAGTGCAAATGCAAAGCACAAAATATCTACTCGAAATATGTTCTTCTCGATTGTACAATTCTGACATTTTGGTGTATCGTTACCATTTACCGCGTCTGTTTTATTAGGTTCGGTTTTTATAAGTGGTTTCAGTACCCTGAGTTATAAAAGCCACTCTAAAATGGGAATCTCGAATTGATTATATTTTAAGTTTGTTTTGTTTTTCTATTTGTTGTTGCCACTTATTTCAATGTTCTTTTTTGCAATTCACTCCTGATATACATATGGTTGTTATTTTGTGGGGTTTCTTAATGAAATCGACAAATATTTATGCACAACTAGTTGTAGTCCTAATTGTATTTATAAAGCCCGGCCATAAATTTTCTGGTTTCGCAAACGAAATGATGTGGGGTTCAAATAAATTTCATGAAATAAATTTTTCTCGGAAACTGATTGGTTTATGGTCGACCTTAAAATATTGGGAATTTAGCTGCAACGAGTTTTAGATGTTGTTTGAAAACCGTGTTTTTTTGAGACATGCAGTGGCGGTATTGTTGGATAGCGCCACTGAATGAATACTAAAATAAAACTCCGTTTTGAAGGATATAGTAACAACCCTAATTGCATTTATTGTGGTTCTCCATGAAAGGAACCCTCAACAAACTTTAGACACTGGTGTACAGCTCTTAAATCTCAAGCCAAGGAGTAAACATTACTGTTTTATACATATGTATATCTATTAGTGTTTCTAGACTCTTATATGAAACATTGATGTATTTTATATCTCGTGCCCGTGTGGCTGTAGAAATTGAATGTTTTTGTTATTTACATTGAATAAATTTGTGCCTCTTTTATAGACATGCGTTTCAAATCAACGGTGTTGCCCTCTCCGTCGTCAGAGATTCCATAAAAATAACTATGAGGCAAATTGTTCATTCTTTATTCATGTTATTTAGATCACCAGTTAATCTTGGTGCCTTCTGTTATAGCGTAATACTGGATTAACCAGCCACTGCCTCCGTTGTTAACGCTCGTTTTGTATTGCACCCTCATGCGACTATTAGATTGGAGAATAGCTGGTGTATCCTGGAAGAAACGGCATTTTAAAGCTTAACTTTAAAAAATCAATTTTTTCAATTTTTCTTACATCTTTACAGAATTTATGCTCGTTAGGTGTATCTCCATCGTACGTCTGCACGATGACGTAATCGGTGTCGCAGGAAGCCTCAATATCGAACACTATGAATTTCATAACGGTCTGTAATCCAAGAGGCACCCTAACGTCCCAAACGCAGGAACTGTCTTTTCTATACGAATCTGGATATAGGGGACTTGTGAATTTTCCAGCGTAGTTATAGAATTCGCCGCCGCAACCTCTTCCTGCATCTGTTGTCGTATAAACGACATCGTAGAAGTTGAAACCTCCAGAGTTAGCATTCCAAATGTGGATGTAGAGAACGTTGCTTGTTGAAAACACTGGTGATGGGTTGGTGTGGCCGCAGAATTTTCCCAGGGTTGTGTTCTTATCGCCGTCAATCACCTAGTGAATTGGTTATCCATTTTATTGTTGTAGGGTTTTTGGGTGTTCCAGAATTCTCAATTATTATGTTTTTTGTTATAATGTTTGAGTTGTTTTTGTTCAGGAGGAGCTAAGAGAATTTTTAATAAAACTGGGAGTGGCGAGGTCGCCTCATGAAGGTAATAATTAGAATTCTTTATGTAATCACAAACAACTCACTTCAAATCCCACACTCTTGCAGTTAGTCATGTCAAATAAAAGGAATGTGAGGAAATACAATGAGATTGTTCTGTTAGTTGGAGCCGTGATGGTGATGCGGCAATCATCTGCGACTTTTTCGTTTTGGATGCGTCCTTGAACGGCGGAATAGTTTCTGTTGCAACCTGGAAAGTCTAGGGTTAGAAACTGGATTTATTCGGAGGAAATGTTCTCAAATTACCAGCGATTACGTATTCTAATTTGAATCCTCGGCCACGGCGGATCAATGCCGAGGTGCTTCTGAAGTTGACTGTGACTTCGTTTTTGCCGGAATAATAATCGAAAATGGTGGCGCTGCTGCCACAAAATTGATGACATCCAAGGGGTACTCTTGAACCCTGAGCGGGAATTTTATGTAAGGATTTTTTTTTTGAATTACTGGTTGACAAAGCGAGTTTTCTCGAATAATTAATTGAACTACCATTGAATAATAAATACAATACTGACTCCATAAACGGCTGTGGTGTGTTGGCCGCTGTAAACAGTGCCACTTCCAAGTCCCTCTCCAATAAATTTGAGACTCCCTTTATCCGTGATTTCAATTCTGTCCTGTTTGCACGTGTTAGTGGTTATGTCTTCGCTGTCCTCACTTAAATCGAAATCTATGAATCGCAAGTAGATTTTCTTGAATACTGCTGTTTTGAGCGTCCAACTACACTTAACATTCATTGGATAGCCTTCGGGATAACCAGGAGATGTGATGTGGTTTTTGTTGTTGTCGACCATAATGAGCGAAGGTCCGCATTGTGCTATTAAAAAGTCAATAGGTCTAGGATACTCAACATTGTAAAAGTGTAATGTGCATGAGTAAGCAATGTGCAAACTAACATAGTTTTACGTTGATCTTCAACTTGAAGCGAATTTTGGATAAGGAATATAATCGGATCCAAGCAGTCCTTCCTGTTGTATAGTAAAGTCGGTTGGATGTGGTGCAGAATTTGTCGATTGGTTCAGACAGTGGTCCTTCTCCGTCTTTTATCTTCGAATAAAAAATATTGAAATATCATACATAGGAATAATCAATTTAACCAGAGATAATAGGACTAATTAAGTATTATAATCTCTGCTTATACTCACCTCGACAAACGAAGAACAATTCGATGAGTTCGTCGAAGCAATAACTAATTCCTCGAAATTCAATTCCATTGTTCTATCAGTAGGAACAAAAGCGGTCCAGACGCATTCGTAAAATCCATTTCCGGTCTCGTAATCCAAATAGTGGGTATCAGACGTGATGTTGAATATTCCCCCGCATTCTGCGAAATTCACGAGTTTTTAAGGGTTATAATTAACAAACCACTTCGACGATAACTTACTTCTAGAAAAGTAAACGTTCGCTTTAAAACCGAAATTGTTGTTGTAATCCGCGCGCATCCCGATGTACATGCTTCCCCCGTTAGACCGAATCACAGGTAAATTGTGAGTCAAATTTCCGCATAGAAGAGCTAATCTCGATGCCGCATTCGGTCTAATGTCGTCGTAGATTTCCACGAAGTCGAACGCGCACAAATTGTTGTGTTCCATTTGGAAGGATTCGAATCGCACCACGACGACCATGTCTTTAGGGGCGGTCACCTTCCAGTGACAATTCACATGTCCGTAGTAGAGGTAGCTTCTTGATGGGGATTTCAACGAAATCGGCGACTGGATCACCTGAGGGGTTGTTATGTTGCCGCCGCAATTATCGGTGAAGAACTTGAAGACGAAGCCCTTCCTCGTTATAAACTCGTCCGTGGTGAACGTTATGACGATGGAATCGTGCAGGCGAATTGGGGGAGGCAGCTTATCACCGCAGAACACCTTCGGTACCGACTGGTACCATAGATTGCCTATCTTCTGTTTCTGGAGTATGGTCACGTTGTCAAACCAGCAACCGTGGTGCTCTGCGGAAGCAATACCTATTTTATTGTGCTGTAGGTTGTCTTGGCATCATCCCCTATCCTCCTCCCGTCACCCCTCTTTGCTACCGTCATCCCTTTCCCCTTCTCCCCCCTCCTGCCACCCTCTCCCGTCAATCCTCCTCCCTTCCCTTCCACACCTCCAACCCTCCAATCTCACTCCCCCCCCCGTCTTATTCCCATCCCCTCCCTGCGTCCCTCCCCTCTTGCCCCTCTCCAATCCCCCCTCCCCTCTGCTGCCCCTCCTCAGCCCACTCCCCACCCCTCTACCCAGACCCCCCCCCTCCTTCTTCTTCCTCCAATGTCCCCCTCCCGCCCCATCAATCCAATAAACGGGGGGTAACATAAAGATTCTCTCTCGGTGTTACCGGCAGCCGAAAACACGCCGGGTGGGTGGAGCCAGTCAGCGGCTCTACTGCACATGCATCCGGCCCGGCTGCGCGGTAGGGCGGAGCCTCGTATAGACTCCGCTCGTTAGCGACACAGCTCGCCAGGGTATAAAAGCTGCCGGACCCCGAAGCTCAAGACACAGTTCGCCGTGTATCTTAAAACTTGCGTGTTCTCCTTCGAACCTTCCCAAGTAACGCGACCTCGCCGTCCGTTAGCCGGTAACATCAGAGTAGGCCATGACCATTCATTTTATAAAAACTTAACTTCTGAAGAATTGACGTATCTATAGCCAGCATGTAAGCCACGACCTACTCTGAGGAAGAATCTTTTTGAATGCACGATACGTTGGATATGTCTGCTAAGTTGACAAGGACTTGTAGTTAAGGGCGATAATTATCTGATGATGATGGAACGTTGAAATCATTACCAGTACAATATTTGTTACACGATGTTAAACTAATAATCAAAAGGGTTAGCATTCACCTGATTCCAAATCGAAGTTCTCAAAAATGATGTTCACGAACTTCCCAAGCGCCGTCACGTTGTAAACGCACTTCATCTTACTTGCATAGTCGTTTGGATACCCAGGGCTGACGATGTACTGGGGGTTTGCTGTAGCAACGAAGGTTCCTCCACAGTTTAGCTGCCAGCGCGCTTTAAAGCCAGCTCCCGTACCCTTGTCATCAGTCCTGAATATAATTTTCATTCGGTTTGCAGTCGAATTGAATGCAGCAGGGGTATCCCTCCCGCATACACGGCCTAGGGACGTCCACTCTTCATCGATGTAATCGAAAACTTCAATGAAATCTTTAGTGCAGTTATCGCTCTTCTCCAACTGGAAGCGCCCGAGAAATTCCAGACCTATGTGGTAACCCGGATTACTCCGAACTTCCCAAGTGCATTCGGCATTCGCTGGGTAATCTTGAGGGTATGAAGGGCTCTGTATGGTCCTGGTCTTGTCGTGGAATATTCCACCGCATCCTGGAGCAAGTTGAATCAATCAAACGGGAATAAACCACAACGACTCGAACTTACCATCAACCAAAGGTTCATAGTTCAATTTGAATCCTTTACTAGTACTAGATTTATCCGCGACGTATTCCAACCAAACAGCCGGTCCTTGCGACTGTATATTCTCCGGCTTATTATTCTTACAATACCTCCCTATTCTCGGACTAGTAGGCAAGTCCCCATTATGAATGATCAGGTAGCTCTTCTCGCAGTCGTCCCCTAAGTCGAAAGATTCGAAGTTCAATTTGATTGCCTGTTCATTTTTGATGTTGATACTCCAAGCGCACTGCAGCTCCGATCCGTACTTATTCGGGAATCCCGGGGTGGCTATAGTGCCCGTTGATTGACCCACAACACCCCCACAAGGGTACGCCTGGTAACTTAGAGTGAAGTTCATCAAAACCGTGAATTTTCCTTGAACCGCCACTATTTGCGTGACTGGAAACGGCGACCTGACCACCACAGGCAAATCAGAAGCTTTCTTGATACAGAACTCGGCCAGGGTTGTTTTCAGAACATCCGTGGTGATGCTGAGAGACGGCAATGAGTTCCTGCAAACCCTCCCGGAAAACATACTGCTCGTCGGAAATTTCGCGTTGACGGTAATAGCAACCGTGTTATTCCCCGAAGATTTATCCCGCCTCCAAGTACAACTGTACATCCGCCAATCTTCAACCGGCTGAGTTATCACTCCGGATGGCTGGTTGAAATCACCAACGCAAATGCTCGGTTTCGTCGAAGTGAACGCCGCCTTGAAACCCCTATGATTCGAAGCGTGCGACGACCAGAAGTAGACGTTCATTATGTTATCCGAAGACTCGACTTCCGTTACGTTATCTCTAGCTTTCAAGAAGAGGATGTGCGACAGCAGCTCTTCCGTGTTGAAAAACCCGAGCCCTTGTTGGAAGAAGTCAACAGATTTGTCCAAATCGAAATCCTCGAGCTTCAAAGTAACGCGCCGTCCTTTAGGAACCTTAATCGTCCATTCGCAATTCCTCTCGAAGTGGTCCATCACCGGGTAACCTGGAGATTGAATCGTACCAGATTCCGCCTCAATGATCCCTCCACATTCGTCTTGCGTTGCGTTGAACGTCATCCTAAAACCCTGCAGCCTCTTCTGGGTCTTACTTGTTACGAAATGAATGTACACATCGTTGCTGGCTGTTGTTATGTTAGGAGGAAGGTCTTTCCGGCAGAATATTCTAAAAACGCTACCTGTTTGGAAGAAGCATTCAATCGAGTCGATCTATACAGAATACGTCCACTCATGGGCTCAGCCCTTTGCACTTGACGATTTTCGATACATCCAGTGCAAAGAGTCGATAATCCTAATAATCACCGTTAACATTGACTTTGTTCACTTCCTCCACAGTCACGAAATCCGCGCAAGACATGTCCAAATCGAAGTGGGTGAAGCTCAAATCTAACGTGTGATCTCTAGGTCCGACTATGTGCCAAGTGCAATTCAGATCTGATTGGTAGCTGTTCTTATTCATGAAGAACGGCGATGTTATTTCTCCTTTTTTTCCACGGATTGTCCCTCCGCATTTCGCTGGAAACGAAGTAATATTATGCTTAGGTATCGACGCGCATATCAAAATGACACGGGATAGACGAAGGCCACTGTACCCAGGACATAACTAGTTAGGGAGAGACAGCGACATTTGTCACCTGACGCGGGCCGCTTTTCGTTTCATTTCTTGCTATTGTTCACTAACTAGGTTATTTTTTTTATCCATTTGTTATTATTCCATTTATTAATTCCATATTATTTGTTATTATTCTTACTACTTTAACCCTTTACCGCTCAGTTTTGGTGCATCACATTGTTTTTTTTTATTTACCAAACTCCAGGGTCTGGGCGTTAAGGGATTAAGATGACAGATACATAAACTTACCTATCGAAAGTTTTGCCTTAAAACCATTCTTTGGATCTTCGACGTCCGTGGAGAACTTGACGTACATCATATTGTCCGTTGAATACATAGAGCTGGGGATGTCAGTACAAAATCGCCCAATGAGTGTGGAGTACCTCGTACCACCATCTCTTACTTCCACGGATTCGACTTCACAGCTACATGTTGAAATCGACTCATGAGATAATATCAAGATGTCTCGTAACATCACGTCATGCACCTTTTGCATGACAAAGTATCAACAATTATGAGTGACGTCACAAGTGTTAATTTAACTAAAATAATGTTTACTTATTTAATTCATTTATAACAATGGATACTAACTCTTCACTTCCTGTCAAATCGAAAGCATCAACGAAATCGAGCTGAACCGTTTCGCCTGGCGGGGCACTAATAACCCACTCGCATTCAGTATGTGGTGTAGGAATATTCGGGAAATTGGGAGACGCTATTGTCAAATCTCCTCCATTTCGATCTAAAGTGAGTCGTCCACCGCAATAAAGAGAAACCTCTTTGTATTGCAGCTTGAAATTCTGCAAAAGTCTATCCGTAAACTCAACTCTAGCGCAACAATATCAACTCACCCCCGTACTACGACTTCCTTTGTACACAACGTGGAGGTAATTCCCAGTTGTAACAAGCACTCCTGGGTTATCATTGCTGCAATATTTACCTTTACCCAGAATAGGTGAGTCGGAGTATTGGCCATTTTTGAGCTTTAAATTGAGACGACACGATTAACTGAGTAAACAATAATCGTTCAAACTTTAGATGTTTAGTATGAATATGTACGTTACCAAAATATAATTCGTGCAAGACTGAGAGTTGTTCTTTCCAAGATCGAATGTAATGAATTTTATCTCGATGGTCCTTCCAGCTTTAACAGACACATTCCACTCGCACTGCAACATTTCAAATGATTGATAATAAAACGAATTACAACTGTCTTAATGCCTAACTCACTCTAATAGTCGGATCATCATACATGGAGTCCGTGCTGTTTTCAATCACAATCACTCCGTTGCTACCTTGCAGGGAACCTCCACATTCTGGAAAAAATAAACGCCAATTTTTCTCTACATTCTGAAATACAATTTTCGTCAGATAAATGAAATACCTTGAATCACAGAAGCCGAAAATCCCGTTTGATTAGCGTACGCATCGCTGGTGAAAACCACTTTCATCAAGTTACTGCCAGCAATAGGATTCCGATATGTCGCGTTTGGCACACAAGCCGTGGCGAGAAGCTTCCAGTTACCGCCATCAATTCCTGAATAAACTCTGACACTGTCCATAAAGCAAGTGCCTAACACGTCATGGGTTTCCAAATCTACGTCTTTCAAATGTACCACCAGGTGATTGTTCGGTGTAGTTGAGAATAACCATTCGCAATTGAGGTAAGTAGCATATCCATGAGGATAGCCAGGACTGGTGAAAGTGAAGTTTGTGGTTTTGGATATGTCGATGACTTCGCCTTTACTGCCGCAACCTTTAGCTGTAATGAAATTTCAACATTTGGAATATGTTGGATATTTTGATAAGTCAAAATGATTACCATTTTGCGTTTTAAAGGGTGAAGGGCTTTCTTTCTCGACTTGCAACCACTCCAGTAGAAATCTAACACCATGACCGGTGTTTCCTTGATCCAATTGTATGAAGATGACGTTCGATGAAGATTTTATAGCCTCATCAGGGACGTTATACGAGCATAAGGTAGTGATGACTGGAGCTTCGGCGTCATAACCGTCGTAGAACTGAATACAATTTTTTTCGAGTTATTTAATGAAAAAATAGTGATTTTCATGGAAAATTAAAATCATTGAAATTTCGATGGGCATTGTGTACAAAATATGAGATTTTTACTCACGATTAGAAAACTCATATAACAGTCATCGTTTGGAAATTCGAGGAAAGGTACGTGCAAATCTTTCAAAGTAATGGAAATTTTATGGCCGAACGCAACAGTTATTCGCCAACTGTATGTTTCTCCGTTTATGAGGTATCTGGGGTAGAGGGGCGAAGCCACTTGTCCGGACGGTCCAGATAATAGAGAATTATGCTCTGGGGATACAAGAGCTGAATATAGTTTATCTGTTGAAGAAAACTAAAACGATACGAACCTAAGTTATACTCAGCAATGAAACCTGTCCCTGTAGATACGTCGTCTCCGGCGCTTAATGGAGCGCTTTTGAACATCACCCAGAGCCCTTTATTGTGGACTATGTTTGCGGGAGTATTTTTCCCGCAATACGTTCCCAACAGTTTTCCTCCGTTTTTCTCTTCTCTAATCTCCACGTAGTCATCGTTGCAGTTGGGGGAGTCGGCTAAGTCGAACTGTTCGAAATTCAAACTGACTTGGTTTCCAGCAGTTACCTGAATTGTCCATTCGCACTGACTGTTAGGTGGATAGTTATTTGGGAATCGCGGCGTTGCGAATTTACCACCGGCTGATTCCAGAGTTCCTCCGCATTCAGATTCGAAAACTGTGTAAACCGCGTAGAAGCTATCGCTACTCGACGGTTCGTACTTGATGTGGAGGGCATTCCCGCTGCTGGCAATCCGAGAAGGGACAGTGGAGTTGCAGTAATCGCCGATTACCGGCGATTCGTCGTCTTGCCCGTCGTAGATCATCAAAGGTTGTACGAGTTGAGAGAAGGAGCACGAAACGTCCATGTGGGAAAATGTTAGATAGACGTGCATATCTGAAGTTTGATTATTTCAATTTCAATTTCTGTTTTAGTTTCAGTTTTAGTTTAGTTTCAGTTTTAGTTTCAGTTTTAGTTTCAGTTTTAGTTTCAGTTTCAGTTTCAGTTTTAGTTTTAGTTTTAGTTTTAGTTTCCGTTGTAGTTTCAGTATTAGTTTCAGTTTTAGTTCCAGTTTTAGTTTCAGTTTTAGTTAATAGAAAACCAATTCTTGAAGCTCTTACTGTAACGAAATACAAACCAGGCCGTTTTGCAACGATTGTCCATTCGCAATCAGGCTGTTGTAGCTCGTAAGTGACCATTGAGTTCGTAAGGCCTTCCGAATAGCGGATGAAACCATTTGAATCTGTTTCAATTCTGGCACCGCATTTCTAGAAGTAAAGGAATTGGATTTGAAGTGTTTTCCAAAAATAATCAGCAAGTGGTTTTTAACATAAGGAGTATGACAATGTAGAGCGAACGGAACTGACCACTAACCGTTTCGTAAGACGCGTTGAATCCTTTAGCTCCCATGTACTTTCCAGCTTGGAATACCACTAACAAAGTATTAGTATTCGAGTTGATGGTAGAATTTGGCTTCTGACTTGCGCATAGCTTCACAATTACGGGTGAAGCAGTCGTTGGACCGTCGTACACATGAATTTGATTGTTACATCCAGGATCTTTACGCAAATCAACGTCGTTAAATGTCAGGGCGACGCGTTGTGTTAGACTCACTTCGATGACCCATTGGCAGAAGTCATTCGGCATGTAGTTCTTAGGGTAATTGGGGGAGTGTATATTACCGAATGGTGTCGTCATTTTTCCTCCGCATTCTTAAAAATCACGTTATGTTACATAGGATTCACAAAATCACATAGGGCTCCATCCCTACGTCTGAAATAAAACTATTTACATCTCAAGCGCTTAACTCGGCCAAAACTTACTAGACTTCAATGTTGTATAATTAGCCAAAAAACCTCTTCCGTGATACGTAGCATCCGACAAGAATTGAACAAACATACTTCCCGTACTAGTAATTGTTAAATTTTGCGTCTTCATCCCACATACCTTCGATAGTAACGGGTAGGTACTGTCGATTCCATTGTACACCTGTTGTTATTAAGTGCTATTATATTAATACGTATTTCTCGCAGGTATTTGTACTAAATAAAAAATGGAAACACTGCAGTAATTATTCAATTTCCCGAAAGGCGGACTTGCTCTATAATACTCACTGCTACATAATCGTAATCACAACTTGCACTCTTCTCAACGAATAGATCCACGAATGTCAGTTCTATGCTGTTACCATAATCCGTCTGTATTACCCAGTCACATTGCAAATTCGCAGCGTAAATCTTGGGGTAATTTGGGGATGAAATACTGCCCTGAGGACGCGTTAAAATACCACCGCAACCTTCGATTTTCCATTCAAGCCTAAACCCGTTCCCCGTAAACAAATTATCAGAAACAAAGGCCACCTTAGCCTCATTCATATGGATGCTCAAAGGCTCTAACATCTCCTCTTCGCCGCAATACCTTCCATCAACTATCATCTCATTTTGCAAGTATTCGCTAGTTGGATGAGAAATCTAAAATTAAATTTCACGTTTCCTATTTACCATTTTGAGGGCAGTTTCCCGACTTATGAAATTGGAATTGACATGCGCGTTTTCATTTTCCCAACCAAAAAATGACACTTCAACACCTCCTCTTAACAAAAATGAGGCACAGTGAAAATATATTTTTGGCCAGATTGTCAATTGAAAGCATCGTGCGATGGAAGTAGTAATATTTTTCAAAGACGAAAAGGAACTTCCTCTTATAATTACCTCAACGTAATCATACATGCAACTGGAATTCAAATGTCTCAAGTTCTCCAGTTGGAAGTGCGAGAAAGTGATGTTGATCTTATTACCAGTCGTCACATGTATCGTCCATTTACAATTCATATTGTCCGGGTAACCGAATGGAAAATTAGGACTCTCTATAACACCTCCAAAACCTTTAATAGTGTTATTGCATACGGTGTGATACTGCAAATGGAATCCTCGCCCTTGGAAACTAATGTCCGACCTGAACTTCACCAGCAAATTATTGCTCGAGGAAAGAATGGGTGTTGGATGGCTCGTGCAAAACTTCCCCAGAGAACGTGCTTGCGTGTTCTTCCCATCAAATACCTGCGAATGATTTGGTTGCCGTTTACGTGTAATTGTTACCTCAACATCAACAGCAATATCAACATCATGCTATGTTGTATGTTGTAAATTAATATCATCTCACCTGAACATAATCGAGGACGCAATTTGAATGTGGTTCTAAGTCGAGATCGGCGAATACGACTTGAATCAAAGAGCCTGCACTAATAGATATCTTCCACCAGCACTCAGCGTTCCTGTTGTACGATTCTGGATAGTTAGGTGACATGATGGCGCCTTCTGGAGTAGACAGAGTACCTCCACAACCAGTCGTCATGGAATCCCAGTGAATCAGGAATCCAGCTCCAGTTTTCGTTGCGTCCGAACGAAAGTGTAAGTATATCTGATTCGTCTGGGAGGGTATGATTTTTGTGATTGTGGTTCCACAAAATCTTCCTATCAAAGGAGAAGACAAAGTTCCCCCGTTTCTGTAATGGATTAGTGGTTCCTTTAGTAAATTCTAACTAAGTTCATCAACCTGGGATTAAACGTACTAGTTGTAATGCTAACCTTATTTCCAAAAAGTCGTATTTGCATGAGGAGTGGATGTTCGGTTCTATGTCGAATTTGGACACATTCAATCGAATCTGCTGTCCCGGTGTAACCGTAATGACCCAAGAGCACTCTCTGTTCACAGGATAGTTATCTGGATAATTGGGCGATTTTATGACGCCAGCGTTAGTGAAGTATTTGCCTCCACACACTGCAACAGCGAAAATAAATCGAATTATATTTCTTGATTCCTAGATTATCGTTTCCAATTATTTTCAATAAGTTTTAAGATTATTTAGTCAGTGATGACAATGAAATAACGTGACGTGATTCGAAACGACGTGACGTAGAGTATAGTTAAGTTAAACGAGTGACGTGAAGTGAAGCAACTTGGAGTGAATTGGAACGGAATGAAACCAACTGAAAATATGTGAAAACATGTGGAAACATACCAATTCCTTCTTTGATGAATGTGTAAGAAGCGAGGAACCCCTCCATATTTATAGAAAGGTCAGAGGAAAATTCAACAGTCACCAAGTTAGATGACGAAATTAACGTCGGAGGCAACTGGAAGCCACAAAATTTGCCCATGATTCCACCCATATTCGAATTCGTATTGTTATCCACGACAAGAACGTAATCTTGAGAGCAAGTGTGGCTTTTTTCCAAATGAAAATTAAGAAATGTCAATTGTACGACATATCCAGATGGGGCGGATAATATCCATGTGCACTTCACGTCAGTTCCGTATTTCGATGGGAATTCTGGAGACATAATTGAACCCACTTTCGCGGTGAGAATTCCTCCGCAACCTATAAACACGAACACGAATTATTTTCAATTTACCACCTCAAATATAATCTTAATTCCATTAAATAATGTTTTTTTTTGTTGAATTGAATAGTATGGACGCACCAACACTTGTGGTGGTGTAGTTAGCCTTAAACGTTTTCCATACAAACTTTCTGTCACCATCGAATTTAATCCAGAGATGGTTGTAGGTGGAAACGATTGTTGGGTTGTATGTTTTGCAATAACTGGTGATTAATGGGGAGTTTTCGTTGTCTCCATCTCGAATCTAGTAAACGTGTAATAGTATAAAGGGTATTTGAAGAAATTCCACAGAATTACCTGTAGAGAATCGAAACAGAATCTAGTAAACGGCGATACTTTAAAATCGAGGATATTCAAAGTTATTATCGTTCCCAATGGTTGTATGATTTCGAAAATGCAGTGCTTCGTGAATTCTTTCACATTTTCAGAATCGATTAGGCCTGATGGTTCGGTGAATTGCATTCTACATACTAGAATAAACAAGGCAGAACCCTCAATTAGTGGCGAATATACAAGTTTAATCATTCTTTGAAATTGTTGCTATAAAGATAAGGAAGTTACACTTGAAATTGAAAATTGCACTCGCCAGCTTTGTAATTGAGGCGGAATCCAGTATGTGTCCCGGAAGTGTCGCTTTTGAAGACAAGGAATAACTTATTCCCGTTTGTTATGAAAGGAGCAGGAAGGACATCTCTGCAGTATTTTCCAATCATCGGTGAATTTGAAGAATCGCCTTCGTAAATCTGGAGATATTCTTAATGTATTTGTATGATTGTGGTATTTTTATTTCTATACCCATATGTACGTATATGTATATCATGTCTATTCATTTATACATAGGAAACTCAAGTTTCAGTGCTTACGGATAGAGAATCGAATTTGCAGCCTAAACCTCCTTCCAAATCAAATGATATAAAGGTAATTTCAATTCGGTGAGTCGATGGTATTTCTATTCTGTACTCGCACAGTAAGTTGGGCGGGTAATGACCGTCTATTGTTGGAGACCGAATTTCGCCATAATCGGAAGTGTAAACACCACCACAACCAGGAATACCTTCACAAATACATTAATTTTAGTTTGGGCGTGCGATATTAACCGAGTTTTCAAATGATCTTATAGAAAATCTAGAACAAAACTATACTTTGTGTGGATAAAAATTCTTTTTAAAGAGTTTGAAAAGGTATTTCAGTTGTAACTAACAAATATGTGAATACCTCCAATAGGCGAAAACGATATTTGAAAACCAGGATATGTTTTGGTTGAATCAGAATGAAAATGGATCAGAACTTCAGAGCCAGGAGACACTAAAGGTTCTGGATGGCTTGTTTCACAATACTCCGCGAAAACCGATCCTGTTGGTTTCAACCCTCTATGGAACTATAAATTAAGAATAATTATCATTTTCTTCATGTGGGATGGAAAAACCATTAATTAATTTGCACTTTGCAACGCTTGAACATTTTACAGGAAAAGTCGGTTTCTGAATTTAATAGTGATCATTTCCTTACTTTGACATAATCTTTTGTGCAATTCACCCCATCACCAATGTTCATAGAGAAGAAATTAAACTGGAACCTTTGCCCCGTAGGACCGGTCAAATACCAATAGCAATCCCTATTATTTGGGTAGTTTCCTGGGGAACCAGGAGATCTGATGGTTCCATGAGATGTCACGTTCAAGGATTCTCCACAAGCTGGAATCAACACACTGGTACTATTTTCCACTTTGTACCGCCTAATCTCCACCCTACTTTGTACTCCCTATCCCACTTTCCATATCTTACTATGCGTTCTGCACTTACTACACTTCTACACTCACCTGGTGTGATCGAGTCCCAGACTAAGCTGAAACCAAATCTAGCAGAAGGTGTTGCTGATCGGAACCATAAATACAGCATATTTGTCGTACTAGTAATTTTGCCATCAGCAGGTTGTTGCGAACCACAAAACCTCCCAATTTTATTAGCAGCAGTGTTTCTACCATCGTGTATCTGCGCAATAAATAATGACCCTGTTAGAACGTTTTACCTTTAACCATGGAACATAACATTTTTATTGAAAGGTTTCACACAGTTTATCAAGGTGACAGATATGCTGATGAGATGGAGGTGGTTGTCTGATATCCATATCTGCCTTAAATTTTTATTTTTATTAAGGTTTTGTTTTTTCATTTAATCGAATTTTTGATGCAACTTGAAATCGAATGTTAGTTAAAGGATTATAATACCAAAATTAAACCAAGGTGTTCTTTTATGCGCCAAAAAATGTATGTCTTTCCGACTGAACAGAAATCGACAAAGGGTTGCCCCCATATGTATTTTATCTGAGTCTGCTTGTGGGATCAAAGATATCGACTTTTATTAAAGCTTGGGAAGCATATCTATTCTAAAGAAAGATAGAACATCCCATAAGAGCCCATTGGTTTGAAGACCTCAGCCAACCACTTTACTACCGACTCAGATAATGCCGCTTCTTTGCGATTCAAAAACGGCGGTCTTCATTGGACTCTACAGTAACGAATAGTTGTGTTGCGAACGGCCATTCGATGAGACTGATGCTCTCGCGCATGTTCTATAACAGCAATTCTTATCTCAACCAGTTTGATAAATTTTGCGGAATTCCCTAACTGCGCAGAAGTGACTTCATACAATGGCGCCAACAATCTAGGGCCGGAACAATCGATTCGTTCTCAAAATTTAACAAGTAATTTTAAACTTTAGGTGTTATTACGTGCTTATTACAAAATAGTTCAGCCAATGCAGAGTTTAATAGGAATATTTTTTTAGAAAACACACTGTATCACAATAGCTCTACAAATGTTGCAAGAGTTCAACCACTATTTGTGAAGTTCAATCACTGTGGAGTTCAAGAAAGAGAATATCGAATACTTAAGCGTTGTTTTTGAATAAGAAAATTACCTTACCTGTAGCCAATTCTGCAGACAATCCCCAGTCCCGTTGATGTTGAAATTAGTGATTGTCATATTAATGACTTGATCTCTTCTTGTTTCGATAGTCCAGGCGCAACTTATAATGCTACTCCTCACTGCAGTGCTATTGGAAGAGGGATACGTCAAAACACCACTTGCGTCTCTCAAAGCTCCTCCACAATCTGCAATAGCACCATCATATTCTATCAGTAGGAACGCATTGACTTATAAATATTCTCAACTAAAACCCATTCAATTATTTTTTATATGAGATACTCTATCCTGTAGAGTCTACAGGGTAGACTCTGTACTGTGTACTAAGTTACTCTCTACTCGCCACTCTCTATTCTCTACTCTCTACTCTTTATATTATTTATAAGTTTATACTTACCATATTAACCAGAATATAACGCGAAATTAACATGATTCTTAATTTTTTTCTAAATTCAAAGTAATTCGGAGAAGTACGCATTTATTCAAAACTCGAATTAAGCGCGCTTTGATTTTTCACCGCAAATAATTGTTTACAAAATATCGTGTTATATTCGGGCAATAACTTTTTCCTCTTCATTATCAAAGTATAAAATACGTTGCTTTGAATGGTTTATAAACTGCGTTGTAAAGAGTTGAGTATAACAATGTAGTCGCAAACATACCTTCTCGTTCGATTTGACACAATCTACCCATATGCGTCCTCGGACAAAAGCATGAGAATATCCTCAGAGATGGAATTCCCCTACACGTTCCCCCATTCTGGCAAGGATTCGAGTCGCAAGGATTCGCCACCACTTCGCAGTCCTTCCCGGTGTAGGGCGCAGGACAATTGCAGGTGTATCCTCCGCCGAATTTCGGCATGCAAGTCCCAGGTTTACAAGGATTAGGAGAGCATACGTCGCTAGTGCCAGGATTCGTCGAAGAGCAACCGTTTGGCCCTATCCCATTCCCTATCATTCCAGGTGGACACGTGCACTCGACAAACGTAGCGCTAATGGCTGTAATTGGGCATTAACTTGGAATACACATCTCTTTTGCAATAGTTGTATCGTCCAAAACATTTTACTAAAGGTTTGCTTAGTGAAATGTTTTTTTTTGTACGAAAGTTCGTTATTCATTATAATAATGCACGATAGTCGTTATTTGAGGACTCGCTTGTAATTATGTCAATGGTCGTCATTATGTCACTGATCGACTTACCTGGATTAGCCCTGCAAATAGCCAGTGGATGGCACCCCCCGTTATTGATAGAACATATTCCTCCTTGATACGTGCAAGTCTTTCCATCACCCAAAAATCCAGGGGGACAGAGTCCACACATGTGCGAACCCTGAAAATTATTCATCGCTTAGAGTGGTATTCTTTCTCTACTAATAAATTTATACGTACCATTGTATTGATGCACTGAACTTTTGGGTTTAGACTGCATCCACCGTTATTGTTGCTGCATTCATCGATATCCGAGCAGTAGTAGCCATTTCCGGTATATCCTGGGAGTATGGAGAGAAATAACACTCAAAGTGATATAATAATGTAGTGATTATATTAAGTAGTGATGTAGTGTTCCAACGATAGATGGTAGTGATCTAGTGGCGTAGTGGATTAGCGATGCGGACATATAGTGATGTGATGTCGTGGTGTAGTGACGAAGACACAGTGATGTAGTGGTTTAGTGATATAGTGACGTAGTGACGTAGTGATATAGTGACGTAGTGATATAGTGACGTAGTGATATAGTGACGTAGTGATATAGTGACCCAGTGACGCAGTAATATAGTGACGCAGCGATATAGTGACGTAGTGATAGTGACGTAGTGTTAAAGTGACGTATAGTATAGTGATCTAACCTGGAGGACACATTCCGCAAAAGAATGATCCCGGCACATTTACGCATGGCACCGGTGGGTTCTTGGAACACGAAGGATGATTCAAAGAACATTCGTCTATGTCTTTAGAACAAGCAAGATTGGTGCCATCCGTGGTCCATCCTTGGTCGCAAATGCACTTGAATCCAATAGCACTGTTGACATTAACGCAAGTGCCGTGTCCACACATTTCGCTGTTCGAGCCAGAACTACAGTCGTTGTTTTTCTTGGTGCAATGTAAACCGAACCATCCAGTTTTACATACACATCTACGAATGGATAAAGATGACGTGGTCGAATAAATCTTAGAAGTAGATTTGTGGTTTGAATTTTGCACTGTATTTAATATTGTCTGAGTATGGTGTAATTGAAAGCTCACTCGTAAGTTCCGGGTTTGTTGACGCATGTTGCTCCATTTTGGCAGCCCAAATCTGTGCCAGCGAAGCGAGCACATTCGTTTACGTCCACATCACATAAAGGGCCATCCCACTCAGGAGGGCATAAGCAAATGAAGGAGTTGAATAAATCCTGACATCGACCTCCGTTTTTACAAGGATTCTTCGCGCAATCGTTTTTATTGAGTTGATCCATAATCAGCTGAATTGAGGATCTCAACATGTTGAGTCTTCTGTTAATTCTCACCATAACCCGGTTTCTCTGCAAATACGCGGTTTCTAATTATACTTTTTAAAAAGAGTATGTATATTGTTATTCGATATAAAACATCGTTTTGAAAAGAATAATATTTTGGAAAAATCGAGTTTGTCATCCAAAACTTTATAAAGCTAATTTGGCATCAAATTGTTGCTTCAGTAGTAAAGAACTCACACATTTTGGAGAAACTCACCGGATATACAGTGGTGCCGTTCTTACTGTCTTCAAGTGCAGTGATTCGGTCTACTAATCCATTTTTACCATTCAAAGTGTCTGTGATGACCTTGAAATCATCCACCATGCTTTTTAAATCTTTGACATTCAGTCGGGCTTTCTTAATCTGGAAGAGACATTGAGTAATCGACTGCAGACAAAATAAAATAAAATCTAACTGTTTTCCCGACGCCATAAACATCCAGTCCGTTGATTAGAACAACACCATCTCCTGACGTTGAGAGTGATAAATTTTTCCCGTAAGGTACGGAAATCTCCAAGTTGCCGTCTTCCGTTACAATACGAGGTCTAGAAATCGCGAATACAGAGTGAAATATGTGTCTTCAAGTGACGTAGATTTAATGATTTTTTTTTAATTTTCTTTTATTATATTTTAAATGATGAAATCAATTGACACAGTAGACTTTTCAAAGAACTATTGAAATATTCACCGTTCCCAATAGGCTCCTCCACTCGGTTGCCCAAAAATCGACACCATAATGAGCAAGAATGTCGCAAGCATATTGAACATCCTTCAAAACTGATTTGAACTCACATCGATAACATAACTAGCTTACCGCTGAAGCCTAGACTTGTATTTGCCGAAATTCGGCGACTCTTCCAATTTAAGTATAGCGCGGGGGCGTTTGAAGTATTGGGTTTCCTCCGTCCTTATCAGCCATGTGCTCACCCGTACCAAGTAACGCTAAATTTCCGATTAAACTTACAACGTACTCCGCGCAATAGTATGAAACAAGTATACTAATTGACAAATGAAAGGGCGAATTTTCATTTGATCGGAAACACGGGTAGGTCTCATGGTAAAATTAGGATAAATCCCAGAGCAACTTTGTAGTATTCGGAAGAAAAAAATCATTTCAAAAGTTTTTAATTTATATATTTTTACAAAATATATTAAATATAAATTTATTAAAATATATACGGTATCGACATGATCGTAGAATTCCAGTAGAAGAAAAAATTTCTCGTGGAGAATAGAAATATAATTTTCTTAATCCATATTTGTTTATTGAATGGTTTTCTATTCCGTATGTAGCTGCAGACTCGAGAAAATACTTCAGCGACGTATTGCAATTCAGTCTTTAGAACGTTTTAGTATGCGCCACATAAAATTAGGACATTGGTCCAGAAGAAATCTGCAGTCGTCCGTGAGGAGCTCGCGACGAGCTGATCTTTTCTTATCCTTCTGGTTTTTTTCTTGGTCAGCCTTTGCGCGTGCGATTAGCTGATCGATGGTGAGCTCGAATTTCTTGAGGAACATCTTCTTGAGGACGGAGTACCTCAGATTCGCCATGTTTTGCTTTTTCTTCTTCATTCGCAACTCCCGCCCTTGAAGACTTTGTTCTTTCTTGCGCTTTGCTTTAATCTCTTCTCTAGTGAGATCTTCAACTACTGAATCGATATGGGATCCACTGGGTTTCGGACGTTTTTTGTTTTGTGATTGTCCTGCGGTGTCATTTTTATGCAATGGATTGCTCATGGATTTCTGCGCGTTGTCGTCTTTGTCGCAAGTTCCGTCGCTTTTGCCCGTTTCGCAGTTTTGGTCATTCACTCTGATCTTAGAACTTCCACTTTCGTGGCATTTCGCGTCCATTTCGTCATTTTCTTCGTCGTCACTACCGCTGCTTTCGTCTGTAGCGCTGGAATCAAAGCTGGAATCGGAAAATTCGGAATCGCTGTCCCAATCTTCTTCGGAAGAATCGTCGTCTTCTTTATTTCCGTCCACTTCGGTGTTATCGAAAATCGAAAGGTAGTTTGTTTCTCCCTTGATTCCCAGGCGGGCTGCTTCTCCGAACGCACGATCGATCCCTTCTAAGTCCTTTGCGGTTATTCCTCTCGTTGCTATTTCTTCAGTGTCAGAAGATGGGGGCGCTAGAAAGACGTCTTCTCCGACGATGCATTCCTTGTAATTCTTAGAATGCGGCGTGGTTTGGTGGCCGGGATGAACGATCCAAGGAGCGGTTTCCTTCAATTGACAAAATTCTAAATTGCACTTGAACATAATTCAGATAAACGCTGATTTCGATTAAAATGTTTAAACGGTTGGTTGAAATATGTGCACACGGTATCGAGCAAACGCAAAAACTGAACGTCTACTAGTCGCTATTGCTCGTTCATATATTATTGTTTCGTCTATCGAATGTAATCGCTCGAGGATCGTTGAAGAGTGGCAGTTAAAGAAATTGGGTTTCAGGTTCAACACCAAGAATGCTTGAACGTATCCCAGATGACGTCAGGGTGGTGCTTGAATAGGTATCGCGTTTTTAGTGACATGCGATTCGGGTCATTTTGCAACCCCCTCACTTTCTCCGATTCCTCCATCTCATCGATCATCGTCTCCACTTTCTGCACGAAATTCGCGTAGAGGTTCCGCTCCAACAAGAACACTCTCAAATCACCCCTGTTCCTTTCCGACTGCGTCTTGCTGTATATTTTACCGATTTTCTCTCCTCTTCTCTCTGTTATTTTCTTGTTTTCGGAGCTCCTTTTGGACTTTTTGAACTTCGCCTGCTTCGGTTCATTGCCACGCACACGCTCGCTTGTCGCAGGATCGTTTGATTTCTCTTGGCAAGATCGTTGCTCAAAGTTTTTGTTTGCCACATTCATTTGCGAAGCACTGCCTCTATAATCATTCTCTATCGATTCGCGTTCAGTAACTGAGTCTTCACTTCCTAATTCCTCTTCAATTTCGTCTGCACTCAATAATTCAGTTTCTCTTGACAATTGGGACTCTCTTGCCAATTCGGCTACTCTTGCCAATTCAGTTTCTCTTGTCAATTCGGTTTCTCTTCCCAATTCGGTTTCCCTTCCCAATTCGGTTTCTCTTCTCAATTCGGTTTCTCTTCCCAATTCGATTTCTCTTCCCAATTCGACTTCTTTCATCAAATCAATTTCTCTAGCCAATTCCACTTCTCTTGCCAATTCGGATCCTTTTGCCAATTCGGCTTCTCTTCCCAATTCACTCGTCTCTCCTTGACCAGGTTCCAAAGTCTCCACTACACCACTTCTTGTTTTATACCAACAAAGCTTAAAATGGGAGAGCAGTTTCGGTAAATTCGAACATTGCTGCTGAGGCTCATCCATTTTAGCAGTACAAGGACCAAATCTTTGAAAGGAGTTAATGGCTAGAGCTGCCTCGACCTCTTTCCTAGTGATTTCTTTGCTTACATCAAACCACTCCTTGTTCTGCTCTTCCATAATCAAATTCTCCATATTCAACCGATCGTATTGCTCTAACCCTAGATTAGTGAGCTTGGGCTGTGTGAACACCACATTTTCCAACGGTTTGTTTTGTATAAAATTGAGTGGATTGTTAGTTTTTCGGACAGCTCCTAACGAAGGTGTTTGTCTACCAACGGAATCGTCACTACTTTGATCGATATTTCCTCTGCTACGTTCATAATCAGCTTCACTTTGGCCTTTCTGATTTGAAAGTCGATTTGTGGTAAATTCGTCTTCATCTAGAGCCTTACCAATATTTAAATTCTCAATCCACTTTCTAGTTGCCATGGTATCGACTTCATCCACATCATACAATTCATTCTCCTCTCGATCTGCATTCTCTAATTCTTCTCTTATCTCGTAAACCACAGCTTTTGATTCACCTCCCTTGTCATCCACAATATTTGATGCATCTTTCTTCTCGTAATCCTTTATTTTTGAACAGTCTTTTCCCTCACCATTTGACATCTTCTCAACCTTCTATCCGTTCTTCAAATATCAGATTCCACGCCAAAGGGGTGTTGCAGGAGTTCCTAGTGTTATTGATGGAGTTGTTGTTGTTATTGAAAATTCGCAAATGCTGAGACAACTCACGCAAGACGCAGCTCTGAACCCGGCTTTCAGAGCCTACTGGAGATATTCCAACGAATAAACCGGTGACAAGTCATCAAGAGATTAGGAAAGAAAACATCACCGTTGGCCGCAGAGAAAATAAAAATTGTTGTGAGATAAACGGATTCATATTGGACGTTCATTCATAGTTGTATGGTCTACGGTTTGCAATGCGAGCTTTATCTCGAATTATTGGCCACCGTACTCAGCACTAATGACTGCAGTTGATGGCTGTCGAATATTGTTACAAGCCCGTAATGTTATTCCCTTTTATCTTTATAGTTGATTATATCTGCATATTTTGTAATACCACAGACGAGTATACTATATATATTATATATAATTATTAGTCTATGGTAATACTCATGTTAGAAAACATATAGATATTCAAGAGACTTTTTCATTTCAACAAAATAATTCATTTTTCCATGTGTTTATTCTAATAATCAAATTAGCTAGACGGTTTAAATATTATACGTTTCACTAGGCAATTCTTCGCGAAGGAATGTTCACTATCGGTTATGGTTATGGTTATGACGTTACAAATGTCTCTTTCTCGTATTGACGATTACATATCTAGCTCTCTCTCAAATGTGACGGCTCTCATAACTATAGTTTGAAGTATTCGATGGAGAAAAAACACCCACTGAATTTCTATAGATTGGGACATCTGCATCCTCTTCTTCGAACCAACCGGTACATCTAACCAAAGACCACATAAATGAGTATATAGTCCTTGGTTTAACCTAACTACTGACATCTAGGAAAGAGATCCGTTACTCCGTGTTCGATATAGTCAATCCAGTGTCAGTTGCATCATTGCAAACAGTCATTAATTCGATTGGATCAAACGTGGTGTCGAGACTATAATAATGACGAAGATAACGGACACTTCATCGAAAATTAAACGATGCACAACGATCCCGAAGAAACATTTCTCCAGAACCAAAGGTATCACGTCTGAAACACTTGGTGGCCATCCCATGCTTTCAAATTCGGAGTGGAAGAAGACCGTAATGGAAAAAGTGGCTGAGCTCAGCCTTCCTAATAAAGAAGTGAATTTCGAGGGCGAAAAAATTGCAGTCAGCACTTGTGGGTATACACTCTTCTCATATAACAAATGGCAGTTATTGGCCATCGTATACCCATCGAGCGCCAATGGGTCCACCTCAGATTGGATAGAATCGCTATGGCTAGACCAATTATTACCATCGTTGGGTCAACATGATCCATGGAATATCTTCAAAATAGGTCCAGAATTTTCTTCAAGCTCAAAGTAAAAATTTGTACACAAGGAGCAGCGCCAACGTGACGGATGAGATGTTATGCTAATTAATTTGCTGAGAATAAAACATTTTCCAAATAAGAGTTTGCAGTTTCTATATGTACCTTCTTCCAAAATAGTGCAGATTTTTCAGTGAAATTTGTACTCGTATCTCATTCGAACACTTTATTTTGTTATTCTCATTTTGTTAATCTTCATTTCTTTACTTTGATTAGATAAGAATAAGACATTTCCCAGAAAACTGGGCTAAGCCAATATAATTTTTCTCGAGGCGCATCCACTATTTGTCATTAGAAATATAAAATATATTCGTGTTTAAGAAATATTTTTTTAGCACATTTTTATCTTGTAACCAATCAAAAGATTAATGTTACGAAGAAAAATTTTATAGGGTATGTCGATTTGAGTGGTGAAGAGTCAAAATAGAAGATTGAAGTAAAGTAAAGGAATTAACCAACGGGTGCACATTGTTAACAATTTTTAGTAGAAAAATAGGGCATACAATTACTCTGGTGGCAAATAGTGAAAGTGCGTTTATGAAATCTTATTTTCGAATTATCAAATAAAAATAATTCGGTAGCGTGTTCCATTTTCTCTCCATTGCGGTAGGTTTGGCCTTCTAATCATTTTCAGGTATTTCGTCCATTCTCGAACGCAATTGGCGGATAAGCCCGAAATGTCCACTCTATTTTCAACACAGGTAGATACACTAAACCAACACGAATTAGTGGGGAATTCAATGCATTTCTAGAACGAGTAAATTTAGCGTTTCTTTTGTTACGGCGCAACCGAATTAATTGTTGTTATAATAAAAATTTGCATTGCAACTAATCCTAATCATTAATTAAACATGGAAACGCAGTCATAAGGAATTTTGATTTGTTTACAATAGGCCACAGAATAACAAGATGTATTTTTTGCTGCATATTTGCAGTAATATCACAAATGCAAGAAGTTTGCAAACAGAACTGTAGATGTGCATACAGAATATATTGCATAACCGGGATAGATTCGCGGTCATATTTTCACGCATGTGCGAATTACCTATAAGGTAGGCGGCACATTAGCGAAGAACGGAATGGTCTGAATGGAAGGGAACAGAAGTTTCTGTTTTCGTTTAAAATTTGGCCGTTTCTTCACAGCTGAATATGAGCGCTGTTGAAATAAATAACACCTATCCCATGGGAATTAAAATAGTAAATTGAATTGATGTTATTGTCTCCCAATTTATTTGGTAACAATAGAAGAAACTCCGCATTTTAGAAAAGTTAGCTATGCTGCGTAGGTGTGCAGGGTTCCTTATCCTAGTGTGAGCAAGACGTGCGCAAGTCATTGCAAGTTGAATTCGAAGAAGTAAATATTTCTTCAGTTTCTCCCTGTCAATTGTATTTGAAGTAACGGATTGACTATTCGTTTATAACAGGTTTAGAAAATGTCTCAGTTTGGGTTATGTTTCTATTGCTTGCTGGATCTTAAGAACACTGTACCAGTGAGAGGTATGAGTTTGTTTCATTAAGCATTCTGGATATCGAGTAATTGGATATCTAGAACGATAAATGTCTGAGAATTTTATTTTTCAATTTTCGTCTGAGTATAGAATGTAAGAGGTGGAGCAAACGTTGTAGTTAAATTTGGTTTAAATGCTTCGTGAAATATCCTCCGAGGATATATTAAAATACTCGTTGGATGTTCAAGTGATTATTTATTAAAAACGAAATTAAATTTAATTCAATCTTTTCATAAAAATTGTAGTTATAGCCACATAATAGTTTTTCTTGTTACATGCAGATCAATATGCATTCAGGAGACGTAGAAATGAACCGTGTCTTGAATGTCTTGAAAAAGACGAAGATTGCGAAAACTGCAAGAAAATCTTACTCGGTGAAGAGAAGTCAGAAGATTTCGTTTCGAAAAATGATACCACTATTGTCATGAATGACAGTAGGGTTGAGGTTGCGACTGAAGTGTTGAAGGATGGTGTCCTTTCTGGAGCAGATTTCACAATTGATACTCCGAAAGCTATAAGTCATTGTTCTATTGCTGAGGAAGCTGATGAATCCGCTCTTGGTAAATAAAATGCCAATTTTCCTATGCGGTCGTATGTTGGGCTAACCTGGATAATGTTTTATAAGGAAACGTAATATACGTTTTTAACCCTTTAACTACGGCAGTCGTCAATAAGCGAGTGGGATCCATTACGTTACATTTTTCCAGTAGTTAAAGGGTTGAATTTGTTTTAGTATCAAATCTACGCTGAATGTTTAACATATAAAACTTGTTGATTGTGCAGCTGAAGGTCTTCCTTCACCAATCCACCCAACAGAAATTCCAATTGAGGAGCCAATTGCAAACATCAAAATGAAGAAACGCTACAATCGCCCAACTGAAAAGACGATTTTCCTCAGTTTGGAAGGACATGGGGCGATCTATAAAAAGAAGGGACTCAGCAAATATGACCACGTTTATTAATGATTCCTTTTGTAATTCAATAATCTCTAATACTTACGTTTGTTATAGGGTTTCTTTGTTTGTCAAATGCGTCGTTAGAAAATTTGTTATTTAAATATCTTGAGAGGAATAAACAGGTTGAACAATCTACTTATTTGCTAGCCCACTTAGGTCAAGCAATTCCTATTTTGATAATATTCCGATTTGAAATAATTGCGAGGTGTAAGTGAAGAACGCTGTTGTTAATTTAATTAATTCATTCTACAAAACAACTTCCTAAAGAGAGGTGAATTTGTTTATTGAAATTATCACCTTCTGGAAATCGAGCTATGGACACGTTCGAATGATAGATATCTAAGAATTCGATTCTTCAAATTTCCTCTGTGTATACAACTCGATTGCGATCAATTATTATTGGAATTGGATGAAAAGTTTGATGAATTTGATAGATTGTATACGTAACGTAAGGAGCGAAAATAGTTATTATTAATTCACGTGTATTTCTTTGAGCATAGCATGCCAATCCACCTATGAGGCGAGTGAAACATTAGCGATTGACGGAGTGGACTGAAGAAAAGACTACTTTGCTTCTACCCGTTGAATACTATCATGTAATTATAAAAATTGGTCGCTAACTGTTAAATATGAATGCTGATGAATTTAATTAATTCAAACAATAATAATACTTTAAGGTTAACATAAGAAATTAATAATAAATAAGATTAACATAAGAAATCAATAATAAATAAATAAGATTAACAAAAGAAACTTATATGTTCTCAGTTCAGGTTGCGTTTTCTGTTTGTTGTTTCTAAAGGAACACTTGTCGAAGAGAGTTGTGGATTTGTTTATTTAAATTATCGCTTTCTGGAAATCGAGCAATAGGACACGTTCGAATGATAGATGTCTAAGAAATCGATTCTTCTTCCTCTGTGTATACAATTCGTGAGGTGGGACAAACAATTCTGATGAATTATTGTTGGAATTTGATTAATTCTTATTTCATAAACAATTATTACTAGTTATTTCTTATCTAATACCTATTCTTTGAATTGCGCTCTTCAATACCCATACTCAATACTTTAGTTTATTTATGAGCTTTCGTTGTTTGTGATGGAATTCAATTTTGCTATGGCTACGAGGAAAATTATATGTCAAATACCTTAAGGTGAATAAACATTTAGAACGATCACTTATTTGTTGCGTAGCCCAAGCAATTTCCATCACGATAACATCACGCCTTGAAATAATCGCGTGGTGTAACTGAAGAAGGCAGGGAGAAAAAATCATTAGGAACAAAACATTTCCATTTGGGCATACTTCGGCACATTTTTGCTATTTAAGATTACTTCAGTGGTACCATATTTACTATGTCAGCCTTATTGAAGAAAAACTGACGTATAAAGTGGGAATATAATTGGGGATTATGCTGGAATCATCTCATCTGATAATTTTTTAAATTTTTCATTACGCATTTTTAACAATTATTGCTTGCTGAAATATGCGTTTTATTTATATATGTGTTGGTTGTATTTTCGTTTATGTTACGTATTTTTCATTAAAATGAAACTATTCCATGTAATATGATAGTACGCGATTGTTATACTCTTCAAAACGAAGTTTTCAAAGAGTATATTGTTTTGGAATATTGTTTTGGTAATCATTATTGGAATGATTTCTCGAAAATGTATATTATTCAGGCAACTGTTTATAATAGCGAAGTAGATTAGTGGGAACTGTGGATATACATAATAGGATGCCTAAATCGCTTTTCTACGCAAGTGTCAGTCTACTATCAGGTGTGTAGCACATTACAGGGGAGCGGGATAGGTAGATTAAATGGGTACTTTTTGGTTCATACCGATTTAGTACTAGCGCTCAAAATTTATTCGTATAATTAACCTGCAACTTGTACTGTTGAGAATAACCAATTGAAGTATTGTTAATAATTTTGATTCCATCTGGAATACACAGCTGTCAGCATTTGGAATGTATGATCATTCCGTGTTAGTGTGCGGTGTGCCTTATTTCTAGCATGAGCAAGATGTGCGCAACTCATCACCGGTTGAATTCGAAGTACCAAATCGTTCTTTAACTTTCCGTCCGTCAATTGTATTTCAACCTCAGGTTTAGGAATTCCTACGAAATGTCACAGTTTGGCTTGTGCGTGTATTGTTTGTTGGATCTGAAGAACGCCTCACCGATAAGAGGTGAGGACTTCGTTTAATAGAATCATTTTGTTGAAATAGTATGAATGTTGAACGGTATATTCTTCAAATCTCTTCTGGGTATAGTATTAGAATGCTTGGATTTATTTTGATACGATACGAAATTGTTGTAATCGAGTTAGAGGTTTCGTACATTTTGAAAAAATTTTAATACGAAAATAATGAATTAAGTTGAAGAAAAAATTCAAGTTTTTCTAAAATATTTTTTTCTATGACAATACTTCTTTTTGTAAGGTATGTAATATGTAAAGTGCAAATTAAAATACGTTCGTTCAGAAATATGTTTTTTATGTGTTTTTTAATTATATTTCGTTATTCCGCTATTCATTGTTTATCTTGCTGCATGCAGATCAATATGCATTCAGGAGGCGAAGAAATGAACCTTGCCTGGAATGCCTGCAAAAGAATGAAGATTGCGACAATTGCAAGGAAATGTTTCGCGAGGAAGCGCAGTCAGAAAAGTCTATATTGAAAACAGATGATGCCATTATTCTCGGGAATGACAATGAAGTGGAAATTGCGACTGAAGCGTTGGAGGATGCTATGCTACCAAGGGCAGATTTTAGGATTTGTAGTCCGAAAGTTATGAGTAATGGCCCTATTGCTTCAGCGGCTGGGGAATCCTCTGCTGATAATGGTAATGCCAATCCTTCGCGTCCTTACGTTGATTATTCATGTTCATTATTCTGATTATTCATGCAACTCCCCTAACGGATGATATCAGTGATTAGTATCACTGAAGACTGTATTATATTTTAAATGTTTGGCAAAGCTTGGATGTTTAACATAAGCAAAATGTTGACTGTGCAGCTGAAGATCCCAATACAATATCTAAGATAACCCAAACTGGAATTAAGAAGTCAACTGAAAACATCAAAATGCTTGGTTACGCCCGTCCGAAAGAAAAAACCGTTATTCTCAGTTTGGAAGGGCATGGGCCTATTTATCGAAGGAAGGGACTCAGCAGATACGATTACGTTTTTTAATAGTCGCGTTTGGGTTAAGAATTTTTTCTATTCTTATTTCTTACAAAATACCTTCTAAGGGAATTTATCTACGCTCACGTTAATTCCTAAGATTTTTTTTGTGAAAGGCGGATTCTAATTACCTTATCGTTTGCAGAAAAATTGTAATTAAAATATCGCGAGGTGAATAAACGTTCCGAAACAATCAACTGCTTGTTACTCCCACTCATTGCGGGCGATTCCCACCACAGTAATTACGCTAATTTGAGTATCCCGCCTTGAAATAATCGCGTAGTGTAACTGGAGAACGCTGGGAGCCCATACTCAAAGAGCCGCAGCCAATGAGCGTGAGTCACAAGCGAATTTGACGCTCGGACTCTTTCCCATTCCATTTCTACTTACTCCCTTATCTTTTCGCGGTGTTTTATCGGTATTTCCTACGTAATTGGGATTATTGATAGGTGACCGTTATGAGAAGTTTATTTAGAAAACAACGTAACTCCTAATTGTTGGTGCGGTTCGAGTTCAGGTCTAATCAAGAACTATTCATTGTTTTACGTAAATGGAATGTTTTTTTCGCCGACAATTACGTGGCGATGAAGTAATGTGTTATTCTCTTGGGATAGAACTGGGAATTGTGTCCAAACAGGGTGGGAGACTAAACGATTGCTAGAAAATGTATAAAAAATATTTATTGAAACGGTCCAGATAAAACTGATTTGCAGTGAGCATAGGTGACAAACTTTAGCGTTAGAAAATTAACTAGGTTTAAATTCAACCAGAATCCGAATTTTTGTTTAATTTTTAATTGAAATTAAAAATGCAATGAGGATAAAGTAAAGAAATAACACGTTGAATTTTGACAAACAAAACTGACATTTTATGAAAACTAATATTGAATTAACGCTCCAATTTGAGCTACGAGCTAAAAAAGTAATAAACAATAATTCTTGAGCTTTCGTCGTTTTAATAAAATAAAAGCGCTAGTGTCTACGAAAAAATGTTTCTAAATTCAACTCGACATCAATTTAAGAACTCGTCAAGCTTTATCCATGTTCTCGAAAACGACTACCAACTCATCGAAAGACTCGAGTCTCTTCTCCTCCAGATAATTACGTATATAATCGTCATCGATGCCGCCGATGATAAGCGGAATGGTCTTGCAATTGCCCATATTGCAGCGTTTCAGAAGGCGCAGTTTCGCGAAGCAGTAGTACACGTAAGATTCGTCGATTCTTTTGGTGCGATCCAACATGTCCAACAGTATCTCGCTGAACTCTTCCGGAGGATAAAAGCGTTTGCGAAGCGACTCCTTCACTTCCGCCCAAACGATTTTCGGATGCCGCAGGTAGAACAAGAACTTCTCGAATCGGCTTCTCCGATTCCTAGGAAACTCTTCCTCCTCACACTCCATATCTATTTCGAAGTCTTCTATGTTCGTGATACTTCCGTCCTCTCGAAAATGGAAACTCAAAGTATCTCGACCGAAGTTGACTCTTTCAGCAATCAACGTTGGCATAGAAATGAAAATGTTGTATTCATCAGAAATCTCCGGCTCGGAAAAGCTCACGCATCTCGGACGATTATCTATCTCTGTACTGTCGCTCCCGTCTTCTTCTATTCCACTATTGCAGGTGTCAATTTCTTCTTGAACGTTGCTTCCTGCGTTCGGGCATTCATTTCATTTGTTTTTTTTATTATTCACGAATCACAACAAAATTAATATATCATACAGTCATGATCGTTAGGCGGAGTAGCAATCTCAGATTTACATCAATCAACGAAAAGGCAATTGGAAAATTGGCCCACGGGGTTGAACTTCAAATACCGTTCAAATAAGGTAAAGCTAACTTCCAGAAGTAAATAAATAACGTTCATTTACCGTCGTCCGTTTCCGTCTTCTCATCAAGTGATGACAGCACACTGAACGAACACACTTGTTCCGTATCGCTTTCATATGCAATACTAGACATTGCGCTTCGCGATGGCACACGTTGGCTCAACAAAAAAATACTGTTGAAGACCGACACCACTCACCAATAGCGAAAACTCTTTGTATTCATTTCTCTCTCCTACCCACTTCTTCGCTGAGCACATTTCTTTCCTCGAAGCTTGCGCTTTGTCCGCGCGTTGCACTTCCAGTATCGCGGTTTATATTTTCAATAACTGCGATTCGTAGATATGCTTGAATAATCGGAGGTGCGCGTAAATTTTCACATATTTCAATTGTCTTGTTTGTGAAGATTAATGTAATTCTTTTGCTTTAGTTGTTTAGCATCCAAATTCTAATCGTGAATTCTAATTTTCGTGCATTCTAAGTTTTTTTTATTTTCATTTAATTGCAAATATTTTTTTGCATTCTTAATTCACTTCCATTTTTTATTTTCATTTTAATTTCTTCTTGACTATCCGATTTGCTCCTTTGAGATGTTCTATTTTTTATTTTTCAATAACAATTTTAGCTTGTTAAATTTTTTCAACGAATTATTCTTTTATCTTACTGACGATTAAATTTATGTTGAAAAACCAATAAAACTTCAACAGATTTCTGTTTACCTGATCAAGTTAGGATATTATATTTTTTAATCCGATCGAAAGATGGCGATATTTACAGGAACCCGTCTTGGGACATGTAGAAATCTACAGATCGGAACCTTTATACTATAAACTCCCAGTTTACTCGCCCGATACAAGATGGCACTACATACTAAAATTTAAAGCCATGTACCACATGTACCCACCGAAATGACGTACTTATGCTGCGCCTGCGTCCAATTTTGACACTTGCTGCTCAAAATGGCCACCGCTGCCCGTCATAAATAACAATTTGTAAATAATGTCCAAACAACTCGATGGATCGCTTTTAGTGCACCATGACAACTCGTCCAGAAACGAAAGCCTCGAATCAAACGTCCACCGAAAAATCACTTCAACAGTATGGAGATAGAAAAGAAAGTTTGTGGGAATCGTTCTCTAATTGGATTCATTGTGTATGCGTTATAACTTTCGATTTGGAACTCGGGCAGGCTTTAGAGGTAACTATGTCCGTTAAAATGGTCGTTCAAGTTGCCATTTTCCCTCATTAATCGAAAAACTCCGCATTCGCAACGTTTGTTCTATGCGTGTTCAACATATGTCCGCTTCCAGACCATATACCCTCAACATGTGAGTCTCACCAAAACCGAAGTATCAAACATATGCTACCTCGCATTTCCCGATTCGAATTCGGGCTGCATGGGCGACACCAACTTCACCGTTAGATTGCCCAGCAGCCCCAGCAACGATGTACGTAATGAATTCGAATCCTACAACAGTAAATGCTCGAGTACCCTGCAGTGCCATAATGGCTACTTCTGGGGGTACGTTTACTTCAGACAAGTCAAGGACGTCACTCTACCTAGAGGCTACTTTCAGAAGGTTTGGTTTTTCTTGCTTATTACACTCTTTGCGAGTTTCGAAAGAGTATAATGCATTTGTTATTTGGACCTGAAAATGTTTTCTAGTATAAGCAGAAGTATAAGGAGTTACCCAAGAATGTTGTGGAAAACTAAATTTATTTTAATTTCAATTTTACTCTTTTATTCATAAGGAACACTCAATGTTTCTTTAAAAATTTATTTTTCCACATCACATTATATTTTTTACTGTTTCAGAGCGTTGTGATATTATCTAGATTGCCTTTCAATAATTTGTACAGTAAAATAGTTTCGTTGATCGCTCCCGATTACTTTGTGAATGGTGAAGTTAGTCTCGAAGCCGCTTGTTACAACATAGACCAATGGCCAGCGCCTGATCCAGGCGTTACACTGAATCTTCCCCTATTTGGATCTGTGTTCCAGGTTTGTATGAATTTTCGCCCAGTTTTAATTGGAATTGATTCGAATTTTAACAAGATTTCGTAAAGTTACAAGCGTTTTTATGGTTTACTTTAATTTTCCAATATTCATATGGTGTTATTTATTACCATTATAATAAAAATATTTAAAAATAATAATTCAAAACTACTATTTATGAAATGTACTCAAGAAGAGAAAACAGAAGGTTTGCAACCCCACTTGATATTAATAAAACTTATTAAAATCAACTAAAACCAGAAACCTAAGATTGTTTTATTCCTTTCCATACCATTTGAATTGTAGCTTCTTTTTAAAATACTTTATATTGTGTTTGTTCCAGACTTACATTCCAACTCAGAGCAATGCGTCATCCTTAGGCATACAACTCGCTAGTTTAAACGAACAAACCCCCCTGGAGAACCCGATCGTGACGTTCGTGGACGACTTGAATTTATTTAAAATACTCCAACCAGTCTTGTCCTACGTGGATATGCTATGGGAGTTGGTGATAACGGGCGAACCGCTCATTGTTATGGCTTCTTCTCCAACCGTTTGCTCAAATATGGTGTTAGCACTGATCCGTATGATAGCGCCGCTCAAATACTGCGCAGATCATAGGCCTTACTTCACCATCCATGACAGCGACTTCAAGGAGTTCACCAACAAAATTCAAGGGCCCCCGCCTGTTATACTGGGAGTTACCAATCCGTTCTTCGCGAAAACACTACACCACTGGCCTCATACAATAAAGCTTGGAGATGAAAACGGTACTATACTTTTATTTATTATTTATTGTTATTTATTTTTTTATTCAAATAAGGTAATGCGGATTAATCATTTAATGCGCAGTATTTCTCAGAATTACATTGTTTTGCCATTCAGCCGTTGGGTGTTAAGGTCCTATTTTATAGGTTAGTTTGGTATATTTTAGGTTATCTCGCTGTTAGACTCTTCGTTGTTTAACTAAGGGCCATGATATCCATTTCCTAATAAACCAACTAGTAAAGTTATTCATCGAATAATATTTCCAGTGTATGCTAAGACAAAATTGACGAATTATTCGAATTAATAAAATTGTTTTAACACAATAAAATATTATTATAAATTATTCAAATTTATAAAATTGTTTCAACACAAAAAATGTATTACGCGAATTTCCAGGACAACACCAAAAGTACAAATTGAAGAAAAGCGGCCCTGTCAAAATTCTCGATTTGAACCCCGGCGTCTACACAGTCTACAAACCATACCTGAACAAAGATAAAGCTTTCATCAAAAACCTCATAACGGGAATAAATACGAAAAGGCCGTCCGAAGTGCAGTCGGTTTTATTGAAGAGGCATTTCTTGGAGTTAACTCACAGTTTCATGATACCTCTGGAAAGGTACATCGCCAGTCTCATGCCCTTACTCAAGAATATATCTCCGTTTAAGGTGAGCCGATTTTAGCAGAATTTGATTACGAATTAACCAATGTGATTTTTGTAGGCGACACCATCTCCTCTTCCATTTAATCCTGATGACTTCTTTTCGACTTTGGAAGTGGCTGGGCCGCAGTTAACATCGGGAATTAGGGGAGATTGGGTTGGGTTGTACAAAAGGTTTTTCCGGTCTCCCAATTTCAACGGATGGTTCAACTGTCGGTATAAAGAGTTGACATTGAAATTGGAAGCAATCCAATTGCAAGCTTTGTCAGACGCTGTAAGTTCTTTCTGCCTATAAAGTTGAACCCTTTAACTAGTAGAATAATATAAATAGTAGGAGCTTGTATTACTAAATTTCGTGTCGGGTCTGATTTTCTATTTTATTTAGTGTTCACGTAAGTCAAACGTAATAACTACATAAAATAGGAAATATTTACAAGCGTGATCTTATTTTTGTAGGATTTGAAAGTCTGGGTCCAGGGTAAGGCCGAAGTGGAAGTGGTTGATATGATACTGAAAATAAGGAACAAAATTGAGCAGGATAACGTTCCGGTGAGCAGCGCAATCAAGAGCCAATTAGTGAATAGGTTAGAGGACATTATATGTGAATTACCAGATGATTTAAGGGACATTTTCTTGAAAGAGAAGTCCTGATTGATATGTTGTTGAGATGTTTTATTGTTCCACCAATAATTGTGACTTCCAATTCTAACCAATTTGTAAATACGTTTTTTCTAAGAATAAACATAATTTTTTATTTTTAGTAAATATTTCCTTTTGTATGCGTCTTTCTTGCCGAGCACTGTCATTGAAACCAATGAATCTCATTTACTAACCGTAAAGAAGTGCAACAAAAATGCAGAATATGTAATTGGGCATTCTGGTAAAATTCATTTTACGGCACTATTGCAGTAAAATTCATTCTACGACACTATTAGAGTAAAATTCATTTTACGGCACTATTTGAGTAAAATTCATTTTACGGCACTATTTCAGTAAAATTCATTTTACGGCACTGTTTCAGTGAGTCAAATCGTATCTAATCAATGATACTATTCAAAGCACCTGGGCGATGGAGGGTTGCCTATATAACCATTCATTGGCGACTTCCTTTACCTGCGAATTGCGACTATTAGATAGGAGATGGCGCAATAAGTACTTATAGAAAAGTAGAAGCACATGTGTTCTCTGACGTGGGATTTCAAATATATAATTCGTCATTTTATCTTGAGTGGCCGTTGAGCTCATCGATTTCAATGGGCTCATTCAATATTCACGGAGCTTTTATTACTTCATAAGAACATTGTTCCTAACATAGGCTTAGTTTTACTTTACTAAAAAGAGGAATGATTTTTCGTTTGCAGACAAGTTTATTTTTTTGCGAAATTATTTCCATTTCGTTATTTACAGCACTGAGAGCTATGAAACTATAATTTCAAGAAATCTACCATAATTGTTGTTGTCATAAAAATAGGGTGGGGCCACGGGTGCATAGATAGTATTTTGCAGCGTTTCCCAAATTACCGAGTAATTTGAAAATTTTTTTCGAAAATTTTTGTCCCATAATTCATAAATGATGTACGAAGAGTTTTTTGGAATATTGTTAAAATTAGCGGAGTTATTTTTCTATTTCCAATCGAAAAAAATATCTCTCCATACGCCAAGAGTACTAGTTGATGCAATTATTTTTAATTCTAACACTTTTTCAAAATTTGCAGCATAACGGAATGTTTTGGGAAAATCAGCACCAAATCCTCTTGAGAGAGAAGATGCCCCGATTCGATAATTCAATGCGAATTGTAGTGTCCCTCTGGACGCAACGCGAATATAATGAGGAGAACCAACTCTTGGATTTGACGAACCGCAACTCGTTTGTCAAATAAACGATCGGGATGGGACGGAGAACGCGAAACAGATGAATAAACATGAAGTGGTCATTACAGTGGGAGCTCGACAATCCTTAGGATTTGCGGAGAGTCGCGGCGATTCATTAAACAAGCCGTAAAACAGCCATTATCCTGGGCCGAACGCCGAATTCCGGATCCTTGATTCTAGACGGAGCGGAACGACAATATGTTGTAAATTTGCGTCCTTGTTCGTCCCCCGTGTAGTTTATCCTCTCGGGTTCCCCCTATTCTTGTTGGGAATTCCACAACGGGCCTTTCTTCTAATTCTCGAATTTTAGACTTTCGCAACAATAAATAAAATAATCGAGAATAATTGGAGATATGTCCAATTGATATGTCAGTTTCTTTTTTCAAAATATGAAAAAAATTGTACTTGGACTTTGCCTAACACATGCGCAAATTGAGGTAAGTGAATTTCAAGGTCATAAATATATGGAAGAAAGTGTTTGGAGATGCGAAAATAAAAAAAAATACGAGAGAAACTGGGAGGGGGTGTGAGGCAGAGGTGGAGGGGATGCGAGACAAGGAGGTGGGGGTGCTGAAGAGAAAGAGTGGGGACGTGCCATACATATTTAAGGAGGAACCCAGGCAATCCGGTTAATTTCATTTTCCCGAACGGTCCCCAGCATTTATCGCAACGGCAATTTTTGATAAGGATCCACTCTAACTTTGTATATTAAGTGCTTCCTTAATAAAATTGAATGAATTACCAGCGCAGTGCGGTGCATAAAATTCGGCGCTCTAGTCCACGCGTGAATCAACCCCAATTTCCCCTTCGCCCCTCCTAGAACCGGGAGGCGCTCTTAGTGTTTGCTTCTTCCATCAGTTCGAAGCTGGAGATTTAGTGGGAATATTTCTCAACTTCCGGATTGTTTTATCAGATTTATCGTGGAGTTTGGCCATTAGCGGTCCGTTTTGATGGCAATTACCCCGGCCGGGGGGACAAATCGGCATAAATTGAATTGGGGATTAGAATTACGCGCGGGAAAAGTTTACGTTGTGCTTGTTGACTGGCGAGGTCCGCAACAAATTAAATTTACTCAGGGAAAATATACTTGCTCATAGGGTCAAGTAGCAGGGGAAACATCCACTTTAATGCCCCCGACGTGTAAAGTTTAATTGCTCGCTCGTTAAAACCGATCGTATTACTCACCCCGAGGCGGAATTACATTCGGACGGGGCTTTTATTTTCCTACCCCAAAACTTAGTTCGCGGGAGGAGTCGACGGTGGGCCACGCAACTACAAATTCATAACAGCAAGTGAACCGTCCCAGTCCATCCGAAGTGCGACCCTCGAGAAGAGCCTATTATCATTCATCAGCGAACGGTAGCTTCCTTGCCTGAGAGCAGGAGGGCCGGAAGGATCAAACTGACCATTCCAACAAATAAGCATATGGTCCCGCAATAAACCCTAATAAACAGTTTGCAGGGTTAGAGCCCAAGCAAAAGTTTTATTGCGGCAATTACCGGGAAAGATAGCCAAGGGACGCTAACCAAAATCCAATAAGGGCGGCCTCCGCAATTCACCCTTTCACCTAACCGGAACACGCACTCCGTGCGATCCTCTATAGATCGAACCTTCGATTCCTCATGGTTCCCCCATAAACGATTGAACCCTCCTAAAAATTAGGCAACCCCGTAAAACCAGTTAAACCGCCCTGAAAACCATTAGGCAACCCACCAAAAACGACCTGCGTCCCGGGACCATATGAAGGAATTCTTGCTACCTCAGAGGGCGAGGGAGGAATTCCCGTCAACACCACTCTCCCCACAGCATCATGCAACTGGTATTTACATTCGCAGGTTGGCACGATGCCATCCACTTCTTATAAATCGGGGGAAGCCCTGTCCCCTTGTTATTGCTGCTCGTCGCCTAATTGTTGCGCTGAATTCCTTCTTTGTCGGTGTAAAATTGCCGCCACAACAAAAAGCGACATTATCACGCCCTTCGTTGTGTTGAGTGCAGTGGCCCAAAAAATATAACGACGTGAGAAACTACACTTTCTTTTTGTTCAGAAACGGAGTGGACAGTACGACGCCTACATACGTTACGGTGCCGCAGCTCCTATGTCAGTAACGCAAAAGGGGGAGGGTGAAAATTTTGGCACAATAACTACAATGAAAATATTGTTATGAATGCACCGTGAATGAAACACCTGGGTCTGAATTGAAATTCAGCTAGGTTATACCGTCTATCTTATGAGGATTGATCGCGACAAGTATAGAGAATTAGCGTAATTAAAATCTCAGCAAGGGCAGAGCGGCGGTTTAAATTGAGAAGGATATACGGTAATAATTTTCCCAGGGCGAAAAGAATAGCCCGGTCGTAATTGAAGACTTTTGCTAACGAATTTACTTTTACACTAACTCGGCTATTATGCGCCGAGGATTCCATAAATAGTGCTGCCAAGCCCTTTTGGCTTCCCGGTTGAGGAAGGAGCGAGACTTCAGGGGCAGGGGAAAGATTACGTAGCGTATATCACGAGTCAGACCTACAAGTGCGCTTTCGTTGGAGAAGCGCTCCAGGGTTTGCTGAAATGAATGTTCGAATCTTCCACCTATATTCAAATTAACCATTTCAAGCGCGGCGTATATACCAGAACGTTGACTTGAGTGCCCAACGCGGATTTCTTCGGTGACAAAAATATTCCATGGATTAAAGTTTAAATGAGCCTCTTGTGCCTTCGGGGAGTATCCATAGACTGCTACCAGCATAATGCACGCTCATTTTACGTAGACCTCGAACGCAACGCACTGGTGGTGGGGGCGCGCTCCAGCCAACGGCAGTCCGACTCCCGCGGTGGGGATGGCAACTAAGAGTGGGGAGCCCCACCGGAGTATAAATGCCGCGACCGCAGCGCCCGCAGCCGACTCAGCGAAGGCGCTGGCTGTGCGAAAATTCGTATCGGCGATAAATAGTCGCCAGTGGCGTCGGTGAATGGCTGCAAATGATGGGACGGCCGGAAACGGCCGGCCAACGTAACGCCAAATCCGCAGTTCATCAGAGTTATGGGTCGCTAGGGAAATTCAGCATTCATGATGTGATTCAGGCTAGTTGCCGGCATCAATAATCGACATCGACGGGCACAGTCAGAGTGCGTCGGACCATGGCGTGCCATCGGTGCACTCGCCCCCTTCTACCCGCAGTAGTCCTTTTGGCAAAGCCCACAGGAATGCCAATATTCATGCCCCGCGATCGGCGTAATTGTCCGCCCCTGGCTCGTTTAAACCATTAGGCCCACTGCGAACGGCAACTCCCCATCCGAATGCATACTGTACAACTCTTTGAAGTTCAGACATTTTCACCACGTTCGATTATACTCTTCCACCATTGGGGGTTAGATCAACCATTGTTACTCCCAAGTCCTCTCTCCTCCATTCTCATTCCCATAATGTCACCTTCCTTCCCCCCTCCACTCCCCACTAACCCCCCCTCCCCCCACTCCCCTCCCCGCACCACCACTTTTCTCCTGCATTCTTATACCCATAAAGTCACCCCTCCTCCACTCCCCTTCCCGCCCCACTACTTCCCCCCTCTATTGTTATTCCCGTAGTCACCTGCCATCCATTCCCCTCCTCGCCCCACCACTTCCCTCCCCACTACTCAAACTATCTCTGTCTCTCGCCACTCCTCCGTATCTCTCATCCCCGCTTCGGATCCCCGGGGCGGTTAAGATCCCCCTCCCACCCGGCCGCGCTAATCCACGTCGGGTAGCAACCCCATTCGCAAAGGATCGGCCATATGATTTATTCGTGATGTACACAAAGTTCGAAACAAGGTCTAATTAACTTTGCAGTGCGCAATTCTACGGGTCGCGTCATTGTCGCGGCGTTCAGCTCGCGTTAATTACCTGTTTTCAATTACCGTTCGCTAAAACTCCGTCGCCACCTGCCCATTGTTTCAACAGGCAGGATGTGTACATTTCCGCGCACAAATACGCGTCCATATTCCATTAAAGTTATCGAATTAAATCATCACATTATGCAGCGATGTCATGTTATTTGTGATTGTTTCTCTAACTCGACGAGCTATTGCAAAAACCACTTCCAACTGGAATCGTGGCAGATTCCGAATTGCATTCGGTTTGGTGAACGTGGGAGGGATATGCGCTCCACGGTTGCGTTTATTCTAGTCCCGGAATGGAATATTCAGGTTTGCAACCTATCCCTATTTCACTCAATGGCCCACATCAAGGATGCTAAAACAGTCGAACGCGATCGACTGGTCGATCGCGATCGACTGGGCTGTCAAAGGGAAACAGCGTAGGATATCAGACGGAAATAGCCTAGGTTTTCAGAGGGAAACAACTTAGAGTATCTGAGGAAAACATCCTGGGGTGCCAGAGGAAAACAACCTAGAGTGAGACAAGAGAAACAGCCTAGGGTGCCAGATCGAAACAGTCTAGGGTGTCATAGGGAAACAGCCTAGGCTGCCAGATGGAAAACAGTCTAGGGTGTAAGATGGAACCAGGGCACGGCATCAAGAGAGAAATTAGGCTAAGGCGCCAATAATTGTCAGGAAGAAATAGGGTTCGGTGTCAGCACGCGGGGGCAAGAAATTCCAACTAGTGTTCTAGGATGGTCTCGTCCTCCACAACTAAAATTGTTAGTGGCGGCCTTCACACCCCAATTACTTCAGTTTCTGTGTGACGCGGTCCCACTAATCGCGCCGTGCCTTCCCACCCTGTTTCGCGGTCCGGCCCGAGGCCGGCGCCCGACCCCTCCCCCTGTGCGTTTTAAGGGCTGAAGATTTATAGTTGCGGCTTGCTGAGCCCCAGGCCAGTGCAGTGCGAGAGATCGCAGAACCGACGATGACCGACGCATGGATATGGCAGATTTATAATCGCGCGCGGTCGGTCACGAGATAGCCGCACTCCGGTTCTCCGCTACTTCGGGGTTGGGGGGTGATTTACAAACCGGCTTTCGATGGCGGAATTCGCACTTCCGGCGCCGGGTCCGGTCTCACGGAGTCGGCTCGCCGGACCGAGACGACTCAGGGTCGGAGACGGAGGGACAAAGGAGGATACGGTACGCTGAACCTTTCGGGGGCAGAGATATGGCGGGGCTATTGGGAATTGGGCAGCAACCAAGTTAGGAGATGTACATTTTCGTTCGGTTCGGACAGGAGTTGGATTCTTGTGGGAGCGGACGGAATGTTTGCTATACCCGTGCTCAGCCTGTCCACTTCCTTTGTCTTCTGGTTGCAAAAAAGTTGTCATTTCGTATGAAAAATTGTACAGACGCATACAATTTTTCAAATGGGATGCCAACTTTAACATCTGAAGGAACACGAGTGAAGATAGCAACGCTGAGCCAGCAACGGTTCGCGTCTTAGCTACTACTCCCCACTCCTCTCGCACCTGCGACCGTTATCAGAGTTCTACTTGCACGTTCGCTTTAGCTTTCCGAAGTGGTGGGGGAACGGTACTTCGTTTCGTTCATTGGTCCCCCACCACGTTTGATGGCGAGAACGAATGTTACGTGATTTTTTCAGCTCTAGCCTTCAATTATTATAAATAAGTACTGAGGGTATAACATTTCTTTGTCCACTACTGACGCCAAGTAGATATTCACTCAAGTTTTCGAGGGTTTAGCGGAAAGAAGTATAGGTTCAACCTCTATCGATAGGCAGGGAAGCCCTCTAGGGCAATAAAAAACGCATACTGCAAATGGGGGACTTGAGCCTTGAACTTCCATTCCCATCGAAGGTCCAGGCGAACGGCCCTCACTTCCAGTGTACATGATTTATCGAGTCAATTCCCTCCAAACTTCCTATACCTCATGGCCCAGGAATGGCTTAGATTGTTCTTCCCGCTATTTTTTCAGTAGGAGAGGTTAAATTTTCATGGATACTAGCTCAATGTTTGGCAAGGACAGCGAATAGTTGAAATACCACCACGTCCAATTTGCGCCGGGCCTAAAGCGTAATAGCGGAGTAGAGGAGACAGAAGTAAAGGTTTTCATATGGTGTTCAAGGTGTTTTAATTTTCTTTACCGCAGTCGTGGCAACCAAAACACAAGGTATTGCTGGAGATTTAGGTTGGGCGAATTAAGGAGTATCTGGGGAAACACGAGAAAGTTGCGTGGATATTTGAGGCATTGGTTTGGGGGATAGCTGGGGGTAATTCGATGAAACCTGGGGAAGTGACTCGCGAATAATTGATGTTGACTAAGGGAAGATTAGAAGGTGGCTAGGGGAAAGCTGCGGATATAGCTTGGGCAAAAAGTAAAGGGAAAGTGTATCGATACGGGAGCCGAACAACGGGATGCGTCCGCTAATTGAGTGGGGGGGGGGGAGGTGCCTGGGATAAAGTATAGGATTTTATTGTAGTGGAGGAAGTGCTTTGAGCGTAGCAGTGGACAAGTGTAGGATACATACATGGTACACAAGTGTAGGACAAATACAGTTTCGGCGGTTTATCAAATGCCGGTGGGGGTATATGTGAAGAGGCGCTTGGGGAACGCCGTGCATTTAGGGGACAGCTGAGACCGACACTTGAAGAAAGGTGAGGGTGTAGCGAGGTTAAAGATTAAGTGATAGATAGGGTAACTGGGGTTGTAGCTGGTGGAAAACTGGGGATGTACCTATGGGAAAGATGGGGATGTAATTAAGGGAAAACTGAGCAAGTGGCTAGAGGATCCTGATTATGCGGTTAGGGGAAATCCGAGGATATAGTTGCATAGCTAAGTAGGCACAGGGGTGTTGGCTATAAGGGGAAAGTAGTGACGAAGTGCACGTGAGCGTTGGGGAGGTGGGGGGTGGGCAGGGTGTATTGGGGGAGTGTTCGCGAATCTAAACGCGCGATTGCCTGTAGGGACGGTCGTGGAGCGTAAACGCTGTCGACGCGGAACCCTTAGCCCTTGGGCGACCACTAAGGTGCAGCGGCGAGACAATCTGTGCACATTACAGCCTGCCCTGGTCATATAAAAGTACGTCGAAGCATGGAAACTCCATTACAGAAAAGCTATACTCGTAAATCCACGCTCGTCTACGAGTCGGTGGGTTTCAGCCGGTCTGGCCCCGACGCCGACGCTGCCCGAGGCGATCTTTCGCGGTTCCTGGCGCCTCACCCCAACTGATTGCGAGGCGACCAAACCGCCCTTAATTATCTAGCACTGACGCTGTTGGATCGTGATTTGTCGGGACGGACGGGAAGAGTACGGCGTCTTTTTCTGCGAGGAGGGCAATCCTGGGAATGTGTCTTCATCATAATGATTTACCCGAATGAGTTGTATGTGTCTTGTATTATCGCAGTACACAATGGTGTGTTCCGTTCCCTTCCATCGTTTGCCGTTCCTTTCCATTGTTTGTCGTCCCTTTCCATCTTTTGTCGTTTCTTTCCATTCCGTGCCGTTCTTTTCCATTTTGTGCCGTTCCTTTCCGTTTATCCCCATTCATTGTCTTTCCTGTCCGTGTCTTTCCGTTTCATTCCTTGACTTTTCCAACCTTTCCTTTAGTTTCCGTTTTTATCTATTCCGCTCCTCTCTACAACATATGTTTACGTTGTGTACGGACTTCTATGAGCGGAAGTGTGCAGATCTCACAATACTTGATACTTGCCGAGGAGCAAAAGCCGCGCGGTGGATCATCCCGCCCAAAGAGACGGGTCGCACAATTCTCAGCATCCCAATGGTTTGGAGTAGGGCAATCCTTTCTCTCTGTTGGCAGTCCAGTACTTGCCAAAAGTCCTGGCTTTGCATTGTTAAACGCATGCGTAAATGTAATGCGTTCGGAGAACACCAGTCGCCCGCACTACATTAAGACCTGCGCTAGATTCAAGGTCATCGGCAAGCCCGGCTATGAGGGCAGTACAGTTGGAAATTCTTTGTAGCATAGGCAAAAATTGTAAAGCGTACCGCAAGTCCTTGACTAATTAAACCAGGAAAGTGAAGTACCGAGCGAGAGTGCTGCGGACTATAGCGGACGGCCTCTTCATTTGCGTACCCTTGATACAGTGACCCTCTGTCTTTCACAATAGGTGAGCCATCACGATGGGGCTTTATTGGACAAGCGAAGTTAGTAACGAACATATCGGACTTCAAGAATTGTCTCGCACTTAAGTGTCCCCGCAAGAGTGCAGGAACAGGGCGGTCGCGCGCCCCAGGAGTGCAAGTGTCCGGCGATGGGCCATTTACAGGCCCTCGTCCCACAGGTCGAGTGTGTTCTCAGGTCGAAGAGCAGGGGCGGTGGAAGCATCTTGTCGGGGGATAAATAGTCATCCGCTTGGGAGGCAGCAGTGCCGAAGAAGCGCGTCGCATGCGCCCTAATGGGCGAAGCGTCGGCGTCGGGACGCTCTTGCAGCCTCCAGTTGGCGCCGTTTCGCGTGCCGAGCCGTTCGCTGCCTTCTTCGGATCCCCACGTGAAGCGTGTTGCGAGTTCGAGGAGTCGCGCACTTCCCGGAAACTTTTCCCTACTCGTAAGTATTATTGCCAGCGAAGTACCCGCGTCCTTCAAAAGGTTTCCTTTGGCCAGTCGCGCTGCCCGGTCGTCTTTAAGAAGGAGTGAAAAAGTTTGGGAAAAGTTAGTGCGAGACGCCTTGTCTAGTGCCCTTCTAATGATGACGTCCCTGGGGTGCGAGGAGCCGTTCCCTAGCTCGATAAACACCTGGGGTCGCCGAGAAAAAATAAACACATTCATTTTACTGTGCGGAGCGGAGCTCGAATGTATTTTGGATTTAAAAATTCCTTGTTTCTCAATCAAGTAACCTGAACCTCCGTTTCCAACCCCCCAGTGATTTAAAAGCTGCAAATCTCCCAGTAACACCCTGAATCGTTTAAACTCCTCGAAAAGTCCACAAACCCCAACTCCGAGCGGGTCTGCAGTTCAACCCCCACACAATCATCATTAGAGGCCTTTATCTTTCGTTCATTAGCAGCCCTAGTGTCAGCGACTCAGCTCCGTTTCTTTTGATGCTTACATTTGAAATCTTCGACTAAATCCCAAACAGCACCAGTCCCCCCGCTGCTCCAACCCTCTAAGCGCTACAAAAGTGGAAAAGTGGAGATAATGCGGGGGCAGATAGCGCACACCAACCCCAACCCCGAATTACAGCGTTTTAAGTTACCGTAATCTAACACTCCTCTGGCACGGTAATTTAATTCCCACCACCACGAATTTTTAACCGAGCGTTCAAATCACCCAAAAGTCTGTGTGTTCCAATCTCAAGGGACCGCGCCGTGCCCCCGCCGCATCCGCTTCGATTAATCGGAAGCTCCGGGCGAACTCCATTAAACCAGGGAATCCCAGCAAGGTAATGAACGACCGACGGCCTCCACAAAACGCAAATAACAAGTGTATCAATCAAGGCGCACCCCCGGCTGCATATGCACACCGACAAAGCTCCGCGCGCGTCATTCGCATTAAATTCCCTCGCCTAATATTAATCCACCAGCGAATCGCCGCGTTTTTTCCCTCCGCCACGCCGCGCCGGTCACACCCCGCTAAGTGTGCTATTAGCGGTTATTCACGTGGCGTTCCGGATCGGACCATTATATGCAATTAAAATGGGAGCTTTGGGAGTTGTTTAATTTCGTGTAATGCACCTATATCCACTAATCGGGCTCTGATTATCCGACGAACGCTGCCAGAGTGGACCACGTGAGTTCATTACTTCAGCTGAAATGCGCTTCCGGGGACGCGGACGCACCGACTTTAATCCGTATCGGAAACGACCTTTTCTGTCACCAAACGTTCGCTGCGGCTTGCCTATGCTTTTTTGGATATCCCATAGGATACATCTTTCCCCATGCCTGTGTCCCCTGTCTCCTGCTCTCCGTCTTGCCCACTGCCCGCTATCCTCCGTCCCCTGGCCCTGGCACTGGCCTCTGGCTCTTGGCCCCTGGCCCCTGGCTCCTGACCCCTGGCCCCTGGCCCCTGGTCTCTGGTCCCTGTCTCCTGTGCACTATCCCCTACTCTTGTCTCCTGTTCTCTGTCCCATGCCCCTGTCTACGGTCACCAGTCCCCTGCCCCTTGTCACCAGTCCCCTGACTCCTGTTCCCCGTCCCCGTCCCCGTCCCCGTCCCCGTCCCCGTCCCCGTCCCCGTCCCCGTCCCCGTCCCCGTCCCCGTCCCCGTCCACGTCCCCGTCCCCGTCCCCGGGTGGGGGAGGGGTAGTCAGAATCATCCAGTAACAATTTTCGTCCATTCCATTTTGAAAATAAAGAAACCCTACCCCGATTCCCAATAAAGAAGTAAAGTTGCACGACTTGACTCGCCCGAAAAGGCATGCGACATGTCGCCGTCCGGCCAGAGTATTCGTTTTGATTAGAGCCGACAAAGGGCGAAAGGAGGAATTGAAAACGCATCGCCGCAGTGGCCGTCTCGCGCCGTACAGCGTAATCAATTTCAATTAAATCTCTAACGGCTTATCAGCACACGGAAATGGAATTCATATTTCACAATTACGCGGGAGAGGAGCGCGTTTCCGGCCGGCGCGACGCGGTCAGGGCTTAGGATTTTCCTCGCTCCCGTCTCGGCACTCGCAATCCCAATTAAAGAAGATTTGGCAACTTAACGCCCTAAAGTGAGCCCGATTTTTCGATTCAAAAGGCGCCGCGCGCGGCCCTGCAGAAGCTAGAGCGCCGGGGCACTTAAAACTGTCGCGGATTATATTAAGTTTCCTTTTGTCGTGTTCACTGAATTTGTCCCATGAAACGGGGAACATCTGAAGATGTGCTTAAAACTGCCGTTATTAGACCGAGACGCCGCGTCGGGTCCTTTCATTGCGACGCGTCGAACTGCCATTCGCTATTACTGCCGTTCCGTGTTACTGCCATTCAGAGTTACCGCCATTTACTGTTACCGCCATTTACTGTCACCGCCACTCGCCATATAGAATACGTGTACAGATGAATCTTCCTTAGCACACTTCCCTCGAGAGGACACCTCTCTTATCAGAGTGGAGGCAGCAATCCTCTGCAACACTTGCTCCTTGGAAATAAATGGTAGATTTGCGGATAATATAAATAATTTTTCAATTGCTGCAATTTACAATTGTTGCATACGCACACAAAAAATATTTAAAAGAAGAACCCCTCTTCATTTTTTATAGCTTTCTCAATCTCAAAATTTGTGGAAAATATTTTAGAAAAATGATATAATATAATGAGTTGACTGGCTACTCATTCAAGTATTGATTGTCAGTGCTGTCCACCAGTTAGGACTACCGCCCCATTTTGAAATTACGCACATTCAATTCAGACATTAAAAAATCGACTCCGAGCTCCAGCTGACTGCGTTCGAATAGAATATTAATTCGTTAATCTCCAGTCCGTTGTCCCGGGGCGCGCGTGTTCGCTTTTCCCGCCCATTTCCCATTCAAAACCGAACGAGTAACGCGGAGAGCACGGGAAGATGGCGGGAAACCCCCGCCTAATGTGATTACGCAGACTACACTCTTTGAAAATGTTATGAGATCGCAGGGAATTACACACACGCGCGCACACATAGTCGCAAACAAGCTCCAGCGCAAAAAGGTAGCTCGTTGTGACGCGGCGAGGCCCCGAGATACATACGAGCCAATTTATTTCTTCGCTTCTTTGTCGGCTCTCTTTTGCCATACCTCAGCGTCCGCATTACAAAATGGCAAGTGCACGTCGGCTGGATGATGTTTTATTAAGTCAACTTCGGATTTTGACTCGTTCCGTTGTTGAGGTAAATTGGTTCGCGGAGTGGGGGTGGGGATTGACTTAGGGCCGTTTCGCTTGTTCTGCTTCCCGCGAGTTCCGCTAGTTATAGCTCGCTGTAAATGGTTTAGTGGTGGCTCGTTCTCATTTAAGGAATTTTCTTAAAATCCTTGCATAGTCCCTTCCAAGACACACTCTAAATTGTTCATTTCGATATAACGAGTAAGAAGAGTTGTGGTTGTGGTTTCGCAGGTTTCGAGTAACCTACCGGTGAATGATCGATGTCGAATGTTTTCAGAATGCATAATGTTTCCAATAGGGGAGTTACGGTTTGTTTACGGTTAAATGAAGGAGTATTTGAATTTGCCAGTTGACAGTTACATCTTTCAGTAAAACGAAACGTTGAATTAGTCACCGGTAGGTTACCTGAATGCTCCCTTTAGGTGTATACTGAATGGTCTCTTTGGGTGTATGCTGAAACAAGAATCAGAAACCACCAAAGGGACATTAAAAATGGATCGAATAATACGGGACTCAGCAGCCATGTACTGGAGACGTTCCATCATATAGATTTTAAAAATGCGAATGTTTTGGCCAGACAAAGAAATTTGTATAAAAGATTATTCCTCGAAATGTGCCACATAAAAACCAATAAGGCACATTTAAACAATCAACTT
>JAUIMY010000219.1:0-56716 GCA_033557855.1 Hydrochus callosus | reverse complement strand
GCCCCTTTGAAAATCAAAATCTCCGAAACTAGACATATTTCAGCCGAATAAACACGATGAGGCCTCTTTTTAGTGTTCAGACTATCCAAAAAAAAATTAAAATTTTTTCATGTAAGTCGCCCATTGCCGAACCTGTCAAATTTAGATCCGATGCAATTGCCAAACGCAAACTAAGCGATCTCATTGCTCAGATGTCAATACCGAAAACACCTACTGCCGAACTAAACACAGGCACCCTGACTCGGTGCACACGAGTGCACACCAGTTCCTCAAACCAAAACCGCTACAGGTTCCTATCTCTTTTCTCTCTGACCTGTGATTTATACTAGGTCTCCGAGTACTCTGAGTACTAGATAGATGATTTCTCGCCAAGGAATATTCCAAACTACTTCTAAATGACGTCATATCTGAGGGAGACCTAAATATGTAATCTTCAAAATAAGAAAGAAACAGATGTAACCCTATAACCATAACCATCAGTAGTCGATTTTTCGCGATGGAATATTCACTGATAGTTATGGTTATAGCATTATATCTGTCTTTTTCTTGTATTGAAGATTACATATTAGGTCTCCCCTCGGTTAGATGTGCCTTTATTCATAACTATAGTTATAGTTATAGTTAAAGACAGATATAATGCTATAACCACAACCACCGGTGAATATTTCATCACGAAAAATGGACTAATATTTGCCAGCAGCTGTCAACTGTCAATTGTCATCACCGTCGATGATGTTGAATCACGCAGTGATAATGACGGTCGTCACGATAACACAAAAGTTTAAATTCGTTTGAACTTTTGCTTTGTTGAATTCTTTAAAACCATTCTACCATTTGCAATAATCGATCTCAAGTACATACCATTTAAAGTTTTGTTCAATGGCGTTTAAATTACTGGAACAAAAAGAATAATAATAATAAAACTTCGTTTTGAAGAGTATAATAAGGGTGCAGATTGACGTAAGTCAATCAGAAAATAGGTACATCATTTGTTATAAGTACTCCAAAAGTTTGGGTATTTTGAACTTACATGAAGATACCTATGAAGTTTCTTTTGTATTTTTAGGCGATTTGAGTGTTGGATATAGCAAGCATACGTAGTTGTTATGCGGTTATAGGTAAGTAGAGTAGGTACAATATGTATGTTTGTGGAATATATGGGCGTAATCGTCTATAATTAATGCCATAATCAATTATTAAATTATAAATGTACGCAACGCATTTGGCATTTGATATTTGACATTGGCGTCAATCAACTCCAATTATGAAAAATTATATATAATAAAGTTTCCATCAGGGAGGTGATATGTATGTTGCGAAAGTGGGTATTCTGTTACAAATGTGCACTATGGTAATATATGGAGAATCCGTAAAGATGAGGAGTGGTTCAACATTCTGAGAATCTGATGATGGGTGATAGTGCTGAAATCAGAAGTACCAGCACATGCAGATCAGAGGTAGGCTTTACAGTAATATGTATGTGTATATGCATGCCTATATCTAAGTAAATATGTACGTATCTAAATACCTAAATTATTTTTGCACTTGGAAATGGAATTTAGCGTTTTGTGCTTACCTAGCATTATCTTTTTCTGTCCCAGAATTGTGGTGAGAAAATATTCCGTCCATGTTTGAATTTGGCTTCGTTTGGATTTGGCCGTGCCATTCATCCATCTGAACCGAGGGCACCACAGCATAGTGAATTAGTAAATTTGAGCAAAAGTAAAAAGATACGCGTCATCCATTTAACACCAAATAAGAGTACAAAACTTGATGCTAAAAGAGATAAGCGAATTAGTCGGAATTTGCTCTCGGAAACTTATTGGTTTACTAGATCAAACAAACCTCTATCAAATATTTGCAAATGTTCTTTCCGGCTGTCCAATCGATTATCACAAATTGAGGATTTGAAGACGTCTTTAGAGTTAGGAAACTGTTCGAATCAAGTCAAGTGTGAGCAAGTCCAATTTAAAAACAAAAAACTGATCCCAAAAGACAATCACCAGGATGGTAATAATGATTGTGATGATGATGATGATGTTGGTGTTGGTGAAGACAGAGTCAGAGGAAGAGGAATAAAAGTTGGTGTGGAAATATTCGTCGAACGACTCGTACAAGTGACGCTATTTGAAGCTTTCCGAGAGTATTTTGTAAATCATTATTTAGAATTGAGTCAAACGACTCGAATAAGCGACGCTCAATTCACATTGGATCCCAAAAGAGGAATAGATCCAATAGAATATTCCATTAAGACTGATGGTGAGGATATGGATACAGATGAGGATGAGGATGAGGATGAGCATGAGGATGAGGTGGATGCTGTAGTTTTTAGGAGGATAACCATGAAAAGCCAGGAGAACCTGAAAAACTACGTGGTGACACAACCAACTTCGAAAAAATGTGTTCATGGAAAGTGTAATCAAACAAATGTAAGTTGCAGTTTTTCTCTCGTTCTGACACTCACTCTCTCTCTCTTTCTCTCTCTCTCTCTCACTATCCATCTATCTCTACCTCTCCCGCTTGCTGATGAGTTTTTCATTTCCTATACACCATATGTATAATATATAGTATATCGAGTAAGTATTTGCACAAACCATGTCTTATTTCAGAAACCAGTAGTGATATTACTCCATGGCATTGGCAGCTCTGCAGATGTTTGGTGGAACGTGATCAACTCCCTCCAAAATAGAGGCTACGAAATTGTTGCTCCTGACATGCTAGGCCATGGCTTCAGTTCAATTCCAAATGAGCCAAAGGCTTACACATTTCAAAATTTGCTCTGCAATACCATCGCAATTTTTGATCACTACTTGAATGATGACGAATCGAAGAAGTGCATCTTAATTGGACATTCTTTCGGGTGCGTAGGTACTCTTGCAAAATGAATGTAGTTTCTGGATTCCAGTTAGGATAGTAATATAGTCAATATAGGTATAATTTCATTCGATTCCACATTCCAGTTGTGCTTTAGCCACGGCTCTTTACAAATACAGATCCACCCAAATATTACAACTGGTGTTGATCAGCGGTGGTGGGCCGACTCCTTTAGCTGCTTCAATTGGAAACCATGAACTGTCGGTTTTTGGTTGTTTGCAAACAGCTTTGACACCTCTCCTTTTTTGTGGTGTTAAACGGTAACTCATTTTATCTATTTCTCTTCTAACCTCCCAACTAGATCATTTCTAAACTCATCGCTGACTTTGATTGTTATAATATCGACTCGTGAATAGGTATCATAACTAGTTACCTTATTCGAAATTTCCATCAAATACGTAATAAGTATGTAAACCTACTAAAGAATACCAATTATAATTAGTGCTAAAGGATCTATATACTATAGCGTCATTGGTCTTGTGTTCAAATCACAAATAACAAGAGTATTGTATCCCCAGTTTAGAGTGTAAAGGGGACCATCCAATTGAACGGCACACGTACAAACGCCGAGCGGGGCCGCTGTGCTGGACGGCGCATGAGAGTGGGAGCAAATTTTCGTTGCATTGTGGGTAATTGTGGAGCAATGCTAGCACTATAGTGCTTTGCACTGTAGTCCATGGGACTACGCACTTGCTCTCACTCTCATGCGCCGTCCAGCACACCGACCCCGCTCGGCGTTTGTACGTTTGCCGTTCGATTGAATGGTGCCCCTAACTCGGCCATTCAATTATCAAATCAAATTATGAGAATAAATACTGAAACAAATATTGTAACATGATGAAAAGGTGAAAAAGCCTTGTAAACAATTTCATTTTACAGCAGTTTATTTTACTATTCAAGAGGCAAACATTTCGTGAAATGTGAAGATGGCCATGCACTGCCAGATCATATTTTACAATATATCTCTCAAGGGCAAGATTGGTCAGAAGGTGATGCAGCTTTTCACCGTCGAATAATGATTCCAACTTTACTTGTCCATGGCTTATTGGATACGAAAGTAACGCTCGTTCAAGAATGTGAAATGGAACGGGTTAGTATTTAACATTGAGTTAAAATCAATTATGTATTTGTACAATGCATCTCTTATAGCACTTGCAGTTTGCGCATCAATTCTACCCTGAGTGCGATGTGGCAATGGACATACATACATATATACATATGTATATACGTACTCTCTTCCCTGCCAGATTGCACTCCGTGCTGAACTAATGAGAACGCTGAAAACATTTTTATTTTTTCGGCAGACAATTCCAAGAGCATTCCTGGAATTAATCCCAAACGCAGGACACATGTCGATGATAGAAACACCTGAACATCTGTCTCACATGATATTATGCTTCATCGATTGGTGGAATCGATGATTAATGTTAACATAGTAAGATATTGTAGTGACTTGCATATACGCAGAGTATTCCAGTGATTCAAAGAGTATTCCGTCCAAATATACATATTTTATATTCATATACATATACCTAAACATACATATAATAATAAGCGAATGTAATGAACGAATAAAACTTATTGAAATTCAACTATTACATACATATTTGGATGAATGATCCACCTACCCACTCTGTACTTCCTAAGAGATAGACAAGCTATGAGTTAATCACTAGCCAGGCTACTTTTTATGAAGTACGAGCGCACCTTTGTGGCCCAAATGGATTTTATTCTGCCTTGAATGGGCGACTTGCATGCTAGAGGGATTGAAACTCTGATACTGGAAACCGATAGACTGACCATAAAAACATCTGTGTGAAATAGCAAACTCTGGAATGATTTCATAAATAAATATTGAAAACGAGGTTTGCGTTCGAATTCATAACGTTTGGCTTAACCTCTAAAGGAAGGGTGCTCTAAAATTTCACAGTTCGTTTACTGCCGGTGGCTAACTCATTTGCTACAATCCAAAAAGCTATGTGCAAAGTAAATAAATGAATGTTGTTGGTGTTGTTGTTTTGTTGGTTGTATGGCCCGGTGCTAAAATGGGGTTATGTATTTTACACCGTTATCCTCCAAATAGTAAACAAACCATCAGCTTCATAAAATCGTATGGCGACCACTGGTTATTACGGGCGAGCGCTAGTGACGTCACCGGCAGATTACTGGCTGCATAGGGGATGAGGGAAGGGGGCCCCTTTCAAAATCAAAATCTCGGAAACTAGACATATTTCAGTGGAATAAACACGATGAAACCTCTTTTTAGTGTTCAGATTATAATTTTTTTTCATGTAAGTCGCCCATTGGGAACACGACGAAAGTGGTTAAGTTCTCTGGTGATTAATTATTATACTCTTCATTAGTAATTGGTAATACATTAACCATGAAGGCATCGCGTCACATTCATTATCCAGCATACCTACATATACCCAACAGAAGGCAGCCTTTACGCCTTACGCTGTGTGACGAGCCTTGACAGTTCAAGGTCATTTCACTTGACTTGATTTTCCAACACAATGAAAGATTTCTTGGAACCAAGCATCAATTTTTGGAACTGAGGAAGCCATGTCGTTCCAAAAAATCACATCCAACAAGAATTCAACATTCTTTCGAATCGAATTACTGCTAATTGAACGGTGAAACGGGGAGAAATGGGGGCTTGACCTCCATACAATATCACCCTGTAGATTCTCAAGACCATTTAGCCTGAACAATGATGTATCTACATTCCAAATTTGAGCTGAATATTGCAAAAACAACAGAAGTTATAAAGAAATAAAACTGAAGCCAAAGAATTACCTCTTGTGTATGTATTTGATATCTACGAACACCCTGTATATCAATCAATAAATAGCTAGAGTGAAAACATTCCATATTTAGTGATTTGGTGAAATTGATGGGTTTCTGATGCCAAGGCATGGGCACTTATACCGTCTATGCGTTATGTCAATGATTATAAGATACATAAATACATATGTATCTTATAAATAATTATTGATTATGTGCATAAAGTAGAAAAGTACAGCCACACGCATGTGACGTTGTGTGCAGCAGAGAGAGTTCCCCAGTGATTTGATCGCCTGATCTGTGAAAATCAACACGTTAACACGTGTTCGCGTTCTTTCCTGCTTGGCAGCATGCTCTACCAGTTATGTAACTAACAGCGACCAGTTGGCGTATTGCAGCCATAAAGCCATAAAGAGAGATAATTTGCCAAAAAATATTTCATTAAAAATGTTTTACGTGTCCGTTACTAGGTACATATCTAAAATATATAATGTAGCAATAGAAAGGTCGCTGTAATGATGTGATATGTTTGGTCAATTTTTGGGATGAAATTTCACTGATGTTTATGGTTATAGCGTTACATCTGTCTATTTTTTGTATTGAAGATTACATATTTTTAGGTCTGCCTCAGATGTGACGTCATTCATATCTATAGTTTGGAATATTTGTTCGCCTTCGCCAAAATCGTCTATCATTTATCCCGTAAAACCGCAATTGTTGTCCGATTTTTAACAGGCTGCAGTGATTCCTATTTCCCACAATCCCTTAATTTAGCCATAAACCTAGTGTGCGAGCGTGGCCAAACGCTAATCCACCGTAATCCACCCATCTAGCTTGCACGTGTCACTGGTTTATTTAATGCACAATCTGATGTGGCGTACGGACAGTGCTAGTGGCGCGAAATTCAGAATCGTACGACAAGGCGACACGGCCACACGGCCACACGGCACGACGAAAGCAACCTTGAACGGATGTTGTTGCTCTACCAATTGTATTGAGTCATTCTACTATACTATTCGCCGTGTTCGTTCCTATTTGCAATTACATCATTCATTTTATTTTATTCTATTCTATTCCATTCTATTTTTACGGAGGTGTTTTTATTGTGCATTCGATTGATTGTTTCTACTCAATTTATATCCGCAATCAAAATGCCGATCAATCTCCACACTTTGGACTGCGGCGAATGTGAGTACAAAATATTTCTTTCTTTCTTTCTTTCTTTCTTTCTTTCTTTCTTTCTTTCTTTCTTTTTTACATACCTATTACCTATATATGTATTGAATTTATAAATTCATATTGCACGTTGTACACCGTTTTGTGTGAATTGTAATTGAAATGCGGGTCCATTTTATTGGACAGGCAAAACAGCGGAGGAATGTCTTTCGTTGTACAGAAAGTCCCTCCGTTCCAAAGAAATGGATCATGACGGAACGCACTTTGACGGCCAGTTTCCGCATGTTTTTGTCATTTTGGGAGCATCCGTAAGTTGAATTTACTATAAATGTAATTGAAAGCATCACCAATAACCGTAAATCTTTCGCAAAAAGGACAGGTTGCTCTTACCGTCTTTATAAATGAATTGTATTATTCTCAAGCTATTATAATTTACTGTCGTGTACATATGTATCTAGATATGTACATACAAGACAATGCATGACAGTAAACTAGATACTTACATATTTGTCTACTTCGATTCTAAAGTCTATTTTATATGTGTATCTTTGAAGTATAAAATATATACACATATATGTAGTATAGTAGACCCTCACTAATCCGGCGCATGCTAGGTTGATTTAAATTGATTTACTGATTTTTATGTATGCATTTCCGATCGTCAGGGCGACCTAGCAAGGAAGAAAATTTATCCAACTTTGTGGTGGCTCTTCCGCGATAATCTCCTACCCACAAAAACTATTTTCTACGGATATGCTCGTAGTAAAATGAGTATTGATGAGCTGAGAAGCAAATGCGAGCCTTTTATGAAAATGGCGCCTGAAGAAAAAGAAAAATACGAATCGTTCTGGAAAATCAATAATTACATCGCAGGTGATTACGATTCGAGTACGGATTTCGAGAAACTCAATCAAGAAATGGCCAATCACGAAAAAGGATCATCGGCCAATAGACTGTTCTACTTGGCGCTTCCTCCGTCCGTTTTTGAAACAGTTACGGTTCACATTAGAAACACTTCAATGGCTCAGAAGTATGATTTTCACCATCGAGTAAAGAAGTCCCTCTTTACTTACTCAATGCTTCCACTTAGTATATTGTCTTGATTCACATTATATGTAAATCTTCGCTCTTAAATTCGGATGACCATCCCGAAAAGATCAATAACAAGAATTCGTTGTGGCAAGATTTTTTATCACTCTGTTACCATCGCATCTAATTACCCATATTTCGAATAAATACACGTGCAAAAGATAAAACTTTGATATAAATCTTAATAGTATAATCAGTACAATTACAGACTAGCGATATAACACATTAATATTTACATCATTAATTATAAAAGTAATACATCTTGACACAAATTCCAAATGACATGTTGGTTATCTTTGAATAGGTTTCTTTTCTCTTTTAAACCATGACAAAATTTGATATTAGTATAAAGGTAAAATACGGAGAAATTTATATACTTTTAAATATTGGTTAATTCAATTTGAACATTAGCAATCTTGGTCTCTCTTTTAATCAATAGAATTTTTAAGAATATTTTATGTTTATGTATAATACAAAAAATCCACTATTTGTTTTAAGTGAGCTTTGGAGATCCATGTATCCTTGACGTCATGGTTGAATAGAGAAGAAATCCTATTCAGCAATACCAACATGTCATATGTTGTTATTTGAAAAAAAACGTGATGAGGTAATTTCTGAGGAACTGTCAACGGTAAAACAAACAAAAAAATATGGTCAGAGTATGTTTTCAATTCAAGTCACTATTTTCTTACAAAACTGTGAATTAAGATCATTTATAGCCACGCTGTATTTACATACAAGTAATAATATAGGTACTTTGTTTCGAAGAGTATAATCAAAAAAGCAAATTTCAGAGGTTGGACTAGAATAATAATAGAAAAACCGTTCGGACAAGATTCCGCCACTTCACAGAAGTTATCCGACCATTTAGCATCACTCTTCACGGAACAACAAATTTATAGAATCGACCACTATTTAGGAAAGGAAATGGTTCAAAACTTGATGACTTTGAGGCGAGTTTGATCGTTGCCCGTTCGTTCTATGTGTGTTTAGAACAAACAAACAAACAAACACACATAGATAATAATTGAATAATTGTAAAATCCACTCACAGATTCGGGAATCGAATTTTCAATCCGACTTGGAATCGAGACAACATCGCTTCAATACAGATATCTTTCAAAGAACCATTTGGAACACAAGGCCGTGGTGGTTACTTCGATGGTTTCGGAATTATAAGGGATATAATGCAAAACCATTTACTGCAAATTCTAACTTTAGTTGCCATGGAGAAACCGGCTTCTTGTCATCCTGATGATATCCGCGATGAAAAGGTTATTTCCGATTTCCCATTAACAAGTGAAACTTGCTGCATTTCGACCCTTCTTGCATTATAAGTACTTAGACCTAATAATATTCCAGCCTTTCACTTAACTACATTCCTAATTTAGGTACACGCATGTGAATAGATGTAGGTACAGTAATAAAAATAATGAAGAGTATTATTATCAAAGTAGGCATAAGATTCATCACTTGAATTTACTATCAAATACGAGTATGTATGTAAATATAAATACATATGTGTATTGTGTATGTATGTATTTATACGTTGTTTAAAACCAAACAGGTAAAAGTTCTGAGATCGATAAAACCACTATCAATAGAAAACGTAGTCCTCGGCCAGTACGTAGGAAATCCAGAAGGGCAAGGAGAAGAACGATTCGGTTATCTCGATGATCCGACTGTTCCCGATGATTCCGTAACTCCTACTTACGCTCTAGGAGTATTAAAAATTAATAACGAAAGATGGGACGGCGTTCCGTTCATTCTGAAATGCGGCAAAGCCGTTAATGAAAGGAAAGCAGAAGTGCGCATTCAATTTAAAGACGTTCCAGGCGATATTTTCGATGGAAAGCCAAAACGGAACGAATTAGTAATTAAAGTGCAACCAGGAGAAGCACTTTATGTCAAATTAATGGTCAAAACTCCCGGAATGGCTTTTGACATGGAAGAAACTGAGCTTGATCTCACTTATGACCACAGATATTCGGTAAGTTTCCAACACGATCGACTTTATTTGCACCAAATTAAGTATAATATAGCGCAACATGACCTCTGTTATTCAAATCAAATCAAATCAAATCAAATCAAATCAAATTTTTCAACAAATATTCATTTCAGCACATCAAATTACCAGATGCATATGAACGTCTCATATTGGATGTTTTCTGTGGTTCTCAAATGCATTTCGTTCGTTCTGATGAGCTGAAGGAAGCCTGGAGGATTTTCACGCCTTTATTACATCATATCGAGCAGACAAAGGCGAAACCGATTGCTTACAAGTGAGATCTTGATTCGAATATGCTCAAATCTCAAATATTACACTGAGAGTATGGAGTATGTACAGGGTATTTCGTGACTCAACAGCCATAACTTATAGACATGTTCTAGAGCTTAAAATGATGCTTAAACATCAAAATCTCACAGGTAACGGAGTTACAGCCCCCCAACCCCTCAAGAGCCATCATCATCACGCGACATATTATTTCTTATGTCTCAATTTTTCTTTTTTTTAAACTAACTTTAAGGTTACATTTCATCTTTCCTATTCACTTGGGTTAGGTTAGAAAAAAAATACCTAGTAGTACAGTGAAACCTCGATACCACTGTTATACATATATGGGAGAACAAGGACTTTTGGAGTCTGAGCTGAGACAACTGTATATGAGCTGCTGAATTAGTATAATCGCTATGTATATGTACATACATATATCAGCTTGTACAACTTGATTACTGTTTTTTATGTGCACGAGACATTCATAAATGTATTGGTATGGTAGCGACTGTAAGCTATTGCTGTCGAGTGATAGAACACTCTGTACAACGCAATATCAATATACTTTCTACAAAGTTCATTTTGAACTACACAAGGTGTATGTGTTTGGAATATGTACAACAAATTAATTTAACTACATGTAGATTGCGCCAAAACAAACAACTTTTCCTCTAGTATTTTTTGTTATCTTCCACTGAAAAAAATACTGATATTCCCATTGGTTTCACGAACTAAATCTGGAGCATGATCAATTTGCGAGAACGTTTCTTGTATTTAGGGGCGGACAGCCGTTTTCTAGAGGATCTCTAGTCAATTTCCACGCTTTTTTTACTGGTTAATGGAAAAATAATAGAAGAAAAAGTTGTATGTTTTGGCGAATTCTATATGTTGCTTAATCGTTTTCGGCGTATTTCTGAGACATCTTGTATTACGATGGAATACTTGCCTTTCAAAAGTATCTATACTAATTACATATATGAATGACATATTGCAGATATGGGAGCCGCGGACCTAAAGAAGCAGACGAGTTGCTGTACAACAACGATTTTCAATATTCCGGCTCATACATTTGGAAGCCAAAGAAGTGATTGGTGTCAGTTCAATTGTTTTGGAATTAGGTTTAAATGATCGGTTTTAGGGCTATTTTTGTACGAATTGTTAGGTTAGAAATTTCGCGGATAGGGAAGTAAATGAATAAAAATGAGACAAATGGAATTGCCTTTTAATTACAAAACATTTATTCTTCAATTTTCGGAGTATCAACATGAAAATGAACTGAGCAAAGTTCGACTTGGGACGGGACAGGATAGGGTAGAGGGAAGGGCGGGGAAGAATTATACAATATTCACATCGACATCTAGATATTTACAATATATAAAAATATGCACGCTTCCATCCCCATAAAAAAAAACAAAATATGACTCTGAGTGAAACTAGAAAAAATCGAAAGTGTAGCATTTAAATGTAAAATAAATACATGCATACGTAATTATCGATGTTTCATAAAGTAAGAGTGAGATGGCGCTTCGGTAGATTACCACCGAAAATAAACGGGGGAAATGTGGTAACATGACAAAACACTGGCGGAATGTGGTGATTCTTCTCAAATTAAATCGTGCATATAAAAATAGTGCACCACGTAAGGCCGATATGTTAAATTAAACTTGCCTTTGATATAAAAGTAAACAAATTGGACAGTATCACAAACTAATCCCCGACTTGTCTGATGCTGTTGTATAATGTAATAAGAAATCAATAATTCGATAGTTGTACCTTGTACCTTCTTGGTAAAAATGCAGTGAAAATGTCTTTTCTCAATCATACATAACTTAATAAATATCCATTGCACTTAGATCTCCGATACGAATAAATTAAACTTTCCTTATTGTTCCTGTTTACTGATTCATTTTCTTTTGCTTATTTACACTAAATTCGCAATGTGGCGTCATTCTAACTCTAAAATGAATTACAGTGCAGGAATATTGGAATAAAATGAATCACCTGAATTTCACTTCAACACCTAAAATAATGTTTGCTCCGACAAATATGTATATAATGCGTGTATATCACATAAAATAGAGAAAAGAATTAATCTGTTCATTCCGGTTGAATTGATTTATTCACTCCATTTCGCGAATATCATCTCCCTTTTGCCAATATATTCCAATTGCGAAATAATTATTCGAAATGACAAATGTATATTGGAATTCACGTATGTATGTATCGACCAGATTTAAATATTTTTATGTTTATTTTACCGACTGTGGAAAATTTTCCGTTCTGAACTCTTCGCTATATTGTACTGCAATTTTTTTTGCAAGTGGAACATGTTCTGTAATGTAAACTGACACCGAAATATAGTGGTAGTAAAATGTTTCCAGTTGTAATGAAATGTTATACCTAGTCAGTTTATAGACATTTCGCTTGTCCTATAATTGAGAACAAATCAAGATAGAATCGAAATTCACAAAGACAAACACATTTTCGCAACCATCACATCACTAAAGAACTAATGGGTATAATAATAAGCGAATTGAATGTGAACAGACATTACTAAGCAGAAAGAACGTTCGTTTTTACAGGTCGATTCGAGGACGGTATTGCAGTGTTAAGGGTGGATTTTGGAATCGCCATCTTGTCACATATACAAACTTCAGAGTGTGATCTTTTCCTAGCAATTCATCATTGCACAAAATATCTATCTGTTGAGAATTGAAGAAAAAAAATTAATCAATCTATTTGATTATATGTATATATGTGTGTAAGTACCATGTATAACCCAATGAACCACCGGTTTCGAATATCGAATGTCAAATGGTGAAACAATGGAATTCTGAAAGAGTCGGCGTTAAATTATAGGTGAAATTTATCTATACGTTCGTTTCCTATAAACATGATGCACTGCAAGAGGTAACGAGGAGCAACAAAAATTATATCTTTTCCAGGTGTTTATAAACGCTGAATAGGCCATTTCCATTTCCATTACAATTTTTATAATATTGTAATGTGCGAACTTGCATCCTGTACAATATTCTCATTAGGTCCTTTTTGCAGCACTACCGACTGGGAAATTAGTTGGGTGATTTGTTTCCTTAGCAAAACTGGTATGGCGTACTTTGAAATTTATCATTTTTGTCAGTTTTGAGCACTTTTCTTAATTCTGTTACCTGTTACCCTCTTGCTGTTTCCTTGGACTGCGACAAAAGGAACAAGTCTGTTAAGTAAGTTCGATCTAGGCTTTTATTATTGAGAAGCAACGTTTATTGGAGATGGGCGTTTACGTATATTCAGCAAAATTAGGTACAAACTGGTGTTGGAGACTACCCAGGCTGGTATTCCACAGTGGACGTTTACTGGGTCATATATGGCACCGTATGTAGACCTATATATACTCACATCTCTGTACTTCTCCATTCCATTCAACACTTTCTTGGCAACAAATTTCTTCAAATGTAAAATCGTCGCTTGAGCTGAACATCGAATGAATCTCCTTTTTAAAGTTTTCAGGTTACTGCTCATGCATTCCAAGCAAACATTCACTTGTTCGTCTTGTCTGTGGTAGTCTGATTCAGCATGAACATCAGCTACAGACTTTTCTTCATCTACTTCACCAGGGTTGGGAGGTACATCTTTAGGACAAGCTAACCCGCGGATGCGGTAAAATTCTCTTTCTCTAGTTATTTCATCTGCAATTAAGTCAATATCGTATTGGCCACTTAGCACATTTCCATCAAATCAACGAATGATGTTTAAACATCCATTTGGAATTCTTTGAGAAGGAAGAGTGGAAATACCGAAACTTACCCTGAATCAATTCAATTCAAATGAATGTTACTAAACTTGTAATGCATATAATGGATGTAATTGATAGGCAGTCTACTCACTTTTCTGTAATTCTGGCACTAATTTGTAAACAATATCTTGCATAGTTCGATCGAAACTGATGTATTGCAAAGGATGTGATTGGTGTATCACAATATTGCATGTTGGACATGTATTGTTCTCCTCGAGGTGCTTCACTAGACAACTCTTGCAAACTGGAAAGAAAGTAGCAATTTTGGTAGAGTTTATCCAATTTTCGGTAAATTGTAACTTTGCTATTTATTACAAGTGGAAACTGATTTACTCACATGTGTGTAAACATTCTGTAACTGTTGTTGCATCTATCAAATAACCTCTACATATTTTGCAAGTGATGTGACTATTCAGTGTTTTAAGTTTTATCCTCCTTTCCATCATAGTTTAAGTAAAAGGCATAACTCTCCGAAATGATGAATCTCCTAGCGATGGTGTATAAAGATAAATATGTATACAAAATAGTCGGCCATTTTCATATCGACACTGACACTGCAGGAGCGCGAGCGCGAGCGCGAGCGCGGGTGAAGGTGAGAGCGCGGGCGCGGGCGCGGACGCGGACGCGGACTCGGGCTCGGGCTCGGACTCGAACTCGAACTCGGACTCGAGGGCCGATTCTATAAATGGGATTGCGATTCCGCTTCCGATTCCGATCCCACAGCCATATTCATTTCAGGCTCTATTATTCATGCATACAATACAGCCCAAGGCCTGAGATTGCGTTCCGAAACTTCCCCGAAATGTTCCGAGCGTATCTGGGTATCTGGGTACAAGCATATGCATTGGACATACCCCGCACCCCACCTAACAATAATATGAGATCAGCTCGTTCCAAAATTAGGAGCATGCTCCATACCATAGAGGTAGTATTCGCGATTCAAATCCTCTGGTGGTAGACAAATAGAACTAATCTATGGGGGCCTTTGAGGTTAGGATACTGTGCCCCAGCTTTCCTATTGTTCCTATTGTTTTCGTTTGACCGCCATTTCACACCTAACCTTAATTTCCGCCGGGTGTTATGGGAAAAGCTGATAAAACACCCAAAGATTAGTTCAACTAAGTGTCGGCGCCACCAGATCTTGAATCGCGAATGGTGACTCACTGGCTACCGCAGAGCTAACGCTAACGGTAACGGTCGTACCCTCCTAGTAGTGGGATCCTACCGTTCCCGTTCCCGTTCCCGTTCCCGTTCCTGATCCATTGCGCAGCTTTTCCCCACCGTTCACGTTTGAGGAAATTTGCTGTACCTATATTGTATTTGCCATACTGCACGTAATACCACAGCACAGCACTGTACAGTACAGTATACTGTGGTAATACTCTTTGAAAATTAGAATAGAACCAATTCTGGTATTTCATTGTCTTACGTTCTTACGTAAATGAAATGATCATCCAATATCAAAAAATAGGTACATGTCGATCCGTCCGTCCGTCCGTCCGTCCGTACCAAATGTCTACACGACAAAAAGAAAAAGAGCTCTATCACTCCTTGTGAAGAGCTAACCCGATCAGCGCGCCACGGCAGTCTGGACAGATAGGTACCCTCAACAGTGTTTCGTCCAGAGAGGCTTATTTCATTATACATACTTCATACCTACTTATACCTGCTACTCTCGCTTCGAAGTATGGAGCGCTCTTTCGAAACTTATCTCGTAATGCTTGAACAAATTTGCATTTGAATTAGCATTTTCGTGGCCCACTATACGATGGATACCATGAATGCATTGTATATAAGATGACCCAATTATTTTCAAATCTGTCGCGAGTTGCGGATGGTCACATACGAGTTAGTCCAAAATGCATTTGAAGAGTCAGACGTAAAAGTGACATTTTGATAAAAATGAGATATTAGCATAATCTAGCTGTACTTCATTAACAGCATCGGTAGCAAAAATGGCATACGAGTTAAAGATTATGTACATATATAGCAGAACCAATTTGAATAATCTAAAAATTCGAATCATGTGACATTAATACAATATTGCATGGTAAACAATGCATTTTATCATCAACTCAACAAGTACATTCATATACATACATAAATACAATAAGTTTTTGTACATTTGGGAAATTCTGCATTGCGAAAATTCCTTAAAGTGAAATTAGCATGTGAGATAGATAGATACTCGTCTATAATATGCAGGTAGATATAGATGTAATTTTAATTTTCTGCTCTAGCCAAAACTATGCAAGTTCGAGACGGTATATAAACATGAATGGAGTTCCGTCTTCCAGCGTAGCCCATAGGATCAGTGAAGTGAGGAATTTTGGTGTCTATTCTTCCTTGTCCGCCAAAAAGAACATCGTCTGAGGAGAGCACAATTTGAAATTTCCCATCATCATGCAATCCGACCGTGTAATCAGCGAAGCTTTTGTTGGGATGGAAATTGAAAACGAAGAGCAATCCGGCTCTTTCAAACGCAATGACTTTATCGTCCTCGTGTTTCCAGCTTACGTATGCCGGATCGGCATGCAGCCATCCGTATTTCTCCTCCAAATGGTTCATCGCAGCGTCCCAATGATTCAGATATTTGTACTTTAGTAAGTCATCGTCCACCAAGTTCCACTGTCTTCGAGCGTAATGATAGGAACTATTGTTTCCCGCGCGAGGGAAATCCAACCATTCCGGATGTCCGAATTCATTTCCCATGAAGTTCAAATAACCTTCTCCGCCTAAAGCGTGAGTTATCAATCTGATCATTTTGTGCAACGCGATTCCCCTGTCTATGATCGCCGATGGTTCCGATAAAGTGCTCATGTGCGTGTACATTTCTTTATCCATCAACCAAAATGCTATGGTTTTGTCACCAACTAGAGCTTGATCATGAGATTCAGCATATGCCACGTTTCCCTCCATCCACCTGCGATTCGTGAGGGTGTGGACTATATTTCCTATATTCCAGTCTTCATCTTTGTGTTCTTTGAGTAATTCGATCCATTTGTCTGGGATGGCCATGGCCAAGCGGTAATCGAAACCTAAACCACCTTCGGTGACAGGACGGCAAGTACCCGGCATTCCGCTCACATCTTCTGCTATGGTGATGGCGTTAGAAGACAGTTTGTGGATGGTGTAGTTGGCCATCATCAGATAGACTACTGCTTCAGTGTCGACATTCAACCCGAAATATTGATCGTACGATCCGCTGAACCCTTCGCCGATACCCCTAGAGTGGTACAACATCGAGGTGACGCCGTCGAATCTGAACCCATCGAATTGGTATTCTTCTAAATACCACCTAACCTATGGATTCGGACAAAAAAAATACACATATAGATTGTTGGCGCCTTGTATGGAGACTGCACCATCATTTAGCACCGTTAAATTTTAGGCAGTTGAGTTTAAACGTATCCGTAGAAACTTGAATGACGAGAAACGTTCATTGATGGTAAGATCGCTTCAAATTAATCACATGGTGCTGAACAACTCACTCTGGACCAAAGAAAACGTGTGTGCTTTTGCAAGGAGATTATATTGAAAATATGAAAAGAATACCGAGGTACTAATGCAATGCAACTAATGTGGGTTTGTACTTACGTTTGACAAGAGAAATTTAAGAACTTCAAATTCAGAATAATTGAATAATCTCGAATCCCATAGGCTGTGGGTTCCCCTTGCTCCCGAATGGAAATAACAAGAATCCGTCCCGTCAAACTCATTCAATCCGTCCATGACGTTCTTACTGGCGTGAGAGTGCACCACATCCAGCAGAACGAAAATTCCCAATTCGTGAGCTCTGTCGATTAATCTTTTCAACTGCTCCGGCGTCCCATATCGGCTGGAAGCAGCGAAGAAACTGGTCACTTGGTATCCGAAACTAGCATAATAAGCGTGCTCCATTACTGCCATCAATTGAATGGCGTTGTATCCTTGCTTCAAAATGCGCGGCAGGATGTTGTCAGTGAAGTTGTCGTAGGATCCCACTTTAAACTCTGAAGTCGCTATTCCAACGTGGCATTCGTAAACCCTGAGACTCTTAGGCCTTGGAACCTTATTGTTCCTGAATTTGTACCGCTCTTCTTCCGACGGGTTCCAGAACTTGTGACGGTAAATCGTACCTTCCGATTTGGGTGGTTCCACAACATACGTTGCCCAAGGACTCAATCGGTCCTGCCGACCGCTCGAAGCTGTTTCCACTACCACTTTCAATTCTGAAAGGTGATTTATGGCTGGGCAACCGTCATCTTTCGGTGGAAGAATGAGTTCCCATTTGCCATACTCCAATTTCTTATACGGATGAGAATTCCTGTTCCAACCATCTAAGGATTCATATTACAATATGTACTTACATATGTAATCAATTCAATTTCATTCAATTCAATTCAATTCAACCCAACTTATGTAATCTAATCCAATCTTGCCATACATTCAGTTGTAGGTAAAACAACTGAACGAACTTCATCTTCCTTTCTAACAGAACTTTTGGTAAATATAGGTGAGGAGAATAAACGATTAACCCTTTTCATTCGATTAACATTTCGCTATTTAGAGTGACACTATTTGTAATTCCAACGAATTCCAACAGAGTTCACCAGCAAGATTTACTTTAGTTACGTTTATTCTTGATCCTTTGTTTGATCTTTGTTTGATCACTTTACTCTAATACATAGGTACTTATGCACTCAACTAGGGCATCTCCAAAGAAATCCTTACAATGAATCGAATGCAAAAGGCAATGATTCTAGGTTTTCTCTTTATAATCTCTAATATCTGCTACTTACTGAAATCTCCTGCGAGAAATATCTGCTTTGCTCCTGGTGCCCATTCCCTGCAGACAATGGTATTGTCTGATTGCACATTCACGCCATAATATTTGTAACCTTGAGTGAAATTGTCTAAACCACCTCCCTTTTCTTCTATGTTATCCTGGATGTCTCTCAAACACGCATATCTACAAAAAAATTCAAACATTTTTTTCCATTTTTTTCAGTGTTATTATGCTATTGCGCTATTGCGATTATTATTATTATTATTATTACATAACAAATTTCGACGAATATTTCGATTATTCGATCGACAGCAGCACACTGTAAAGTAAGACAGCGGGACATTTTAATTTGAAGATAGGATATATCTCACCACTTGCAGTATATTCTGTACGACATAGGGATAAACCTCCTTCCTCTCTGAAGTACATTTTTTACCCTAAACAGATTATCCCGTCTGTAGTACAAGAAATAATTGTCACTTGCTAGTGTAGTCTATAAGGTGTACAAAATAAACTAGCAAGTGGCAGTTATTGCCAATCACACACACAGGTAAATCTATTTGTGTAAAAAAAAATGTTTCCCATATTTCGCAAGGGGTCAAACTGGCAAGTGGTTAATATTGGTCACATATTTTTTTCAATTTGAATCTTGAAAGAGCAAATACTTCCTACAAGTTCGATTGGAGCGACAGAGTAAAATAGGTAATAATAATTACCTATAAAACATAGCATATAAAATGATCAAAAAAACCTAAAAGGAAATCAAAAAGGACGAAAAATACTCGCGTAATAATGAAAGTGAAATATGTAAAAGTAGATGTGTATGTATAGGACATACATATGTGTATGTACATATGTATGAATGTATGTAGGTAGGTATGTATGTTCTGTCCTTCAAATGCGCGTGGAATGACCTTTCTCGACCTTGAGTGTTACCTCGCGCGAAAAAAATTCCCTCGTAACTAACCTCCTCCGTAATTCCCTCTCGTAAGGTTTTAGATACGGATCTCGATTTAGCAAAGCGCTCAATTCAGGAACCTCCACATCCATCGGATCCATCGAAGAATATTTGCCACCCATTTTCGAATCACTTCTTATTCTTGCTCTTATCGCACGAATGTAACACAAATCAAGCCGGCCGGCCGGTGTCAGACCAAACTCTTGACTGTATGTTTAGTATTATTGGTCTCGATTCAGATTCGGCTATATCGAATTTAGAAAGAAGGCACCACTGACTAACAACTGGCTCGGGCAAAGAGAATGATAATAAATGCCGATTGCGGTGTCAAAAGTCACTGGTGGTTAGTTAGTTCTTTATTTTCCTTACATTGCATTACACGAGTTGTGAAAACTAATCTCACTCAAACTCAAACTGGTTGAAACAAAACAAGTCGACTGACGAGGAAGTGCACCTGAAGTGCACTCTAACGCATAGACATAGACATATGTATATGCTACATACGTATGGAGATATCTATAGCTATTTGCGGACTATTTTTTTTTCACTGCATATTTTTTCATTTTTTCTCCGAATCATGCTATATGTACCTATTCTCCTTACGTATGAACCTACTATGATAGCATAGCGTAACTACATATACCCTTTAGGCACTTTCTCATGTCCCTAGTCGTTTTATTTACATAAAATCATACCACACAGGTGCTCCAATTATCAAATTCCGGTGGGGGTAATCCATGTGCACATGGAGAAAACAAGGAGTAAACAAGGGCGATCCATGGTCCAATGCGCAACGGTTATTTGATAACTGGACCACCTGTACATACTTGTAAACATAATAAACATTACTCTTCATAATAAATTAAATTCGTTTTTTTTTTTAATTTGTATTGGGGTATGATACGTGTAATAGGCTTTTCAGCACAGTCCGTTTGCGGACGAACAAGGCATCAATTTTGGGAGTTACTGAGCTGATATTGTTGATTAAAAAACTAGAACCAGACTTTATGCTGGAGGGATTGAAATGTTGACATTAGCAATCGATAGATAGGCTCTAAAAACATATCTGTGTGAAACAGCAAATTCTGACATTATTTAAATGATTTCTCGAATTCATAAATAAATATTGAAAACGGGATTTGCGCTCGAATTGATTATGAATGGCGGCAAAGGGCCGTGACGTGACGGTAAGCGAATACATAATGTGTCTCATGGACTTAATAACAAAGAGTGCGCTTCGTGTTGGATCGAACAGGGTATGCCCGTGCATGGCTCGAGCATGGCCCGAGTATGCTCGGGGTACGTTGCCCGTTTTGGAACGCAGCCTGTGACTCGGCCTTGGTACCACTTCACGTCAAACTAATCTGCTGTGATCTGTGTCTGTCTTGTCTGTGCAGTGTGATTGCTGCTAACTTCAGTCTACGTAGCCGAAAGTCGTGTTGAGAGTTTAGAGTCGTGGTGCGATTGTTATTATATTCTCTATTCTATCACTACCTTGAATAATGTGAGTTTTCTTCCTGTGAATAGTGGAAGTGGAGTTACAGTAGGAATACCAGAATACCATAAATTGTGCGAAGTGGCAATATTGCAAAATGTCGGATAAAATAAAGGTAAAGGTAATTCTCAAATTCTCAACTGGTATAACATAGGAATATCCGTTAAGAAAGTCGTAATGTGGTAATGTGGTAATGTGGTAACGTCGGCCGGTGCGTGTTTTCAGAATATCCCTCAGCAAAAGTTGAAAGCTTTTTCCATCGGAACAATGGGAAAACGGTCTATGTCTAAACGGGAATTAGAGGAACAACGAAAAAAGGAGGAAGAACGAGCCGCCGCTCATGTTAGTCCTTTTATTGTTCCACGTATATTTTTTTACATAATTATCTACCTATATGTACAGGGTGACCTGAGACCTGAGACCTGACCACAAGAAACAGTTGTATTTTAGATGGGACGGTGGTACTCAGCCTAGGTAAGTCATGGCGAGGTGGGGTGGTGATTATTATTATATTCACTACTACTACAGTCACCATTTCTGACATACTGTCCCATCCAAACTGTAAATGTTACTTGTGGTCACCCTCTGTTATTATAGTAACTATTTACTGGATATTGAAATTTGGTGAATAGGAATTGAGAAACAACTGTTGGTATTATCAACATCAGATGTTCCTATTTTAGGTGTTCCAAGAGTTCGTGGAAACGTTCCAGGATGTTCCGATGAATGGTTCTAGTAAAGTTTGGGTGAAGGCTGGGACTTATGATGCTGGCGCAAGAAGTAAATATATATATGATTATTCCATCGATAATCGATAATACTATTTCTTTATTATCCTACAATGGCCTGTTATACCAAATAGTCGATCAGTATTAATATCAGTGTCAGTGTCGTCACGAGTACTCCCAAAATAATTGAATTTTCAGAGGAAGACACTAAAGATAAAGGTAAACTTTACAAGCCTCAGTCAAGACTGGCTCCGCAGGATGCTCCGAGCACGGCAGAGCAAGCTCAAGCCTATGCCAAACTACTGGCATCAGATAAGAAGCCTGAAAGACTTGGGAAGAGGAAGTCCCAAAGTAAAAGTAACCTGGAAATGTTCAAAGAGGAATTGCGCCAGTGAGTGATTATTTGAAATAAAAAGAAACAAAAAGTGTGATGTTATATCCAAATACGTTTTGTGAATAATTCTTCGTCGGTATATAATTGGTTCAATGCTAAAATCATGTTGAAGGATACAAGAAGAACGCGAGGAAAGACATAAATATAAAGGTTGCATTAGGGCGCCGATCGAATCAGAATTGGACATGTTTTTAAAAAGCGGAGACGTGGGTTCCTTCGATAATGGAGATCCCACCACCACAAATTTATATTTGGGAAATTTAAATCCAAAGGTGAGACTTGTGAATCATAAATCCTTACATATGTGCTTGCTACCTGTTACTCTTATTACTTGAAATTTCATTTGAAATACACAGATGCATAGATAAATAAATAAAGAAATAAATAGATGTCGAGGAGAGCGTTGCACACATCCAGATTTGGATTTGGAATGAATTTCAGATTACTGAACAACAACTGATGGAGGTATTTGGTCGTTACGGTCCTCTAGCCAGCATCAAAATAATGTGGCCCAGATCAGACGAGGAGAAATCGAGAGGCCGCAACTGCGGATTCGTCGCTTACATGAGCAGAAAGGACGGAGAAAGAGCGTTACGGAATCTAAATGGAAAAGATGTTCTTGGTTACGAAATGAAATTAGGTTGGGGCAAATCCGTAGTGATTCCCGCCCATCCGATCTACATACCGCCATCTCTGTTGGACATGTCGCTTCCTCCCCCTGCTTCAGGACTTCCTTTCAACGCTCAACCTCAATCGAAAGACAAAGATTCGCTGCCTAAATCGCAGGACGAACTGAACGAGGTAGTATGTAATGTTGACCCAATTTCTTAAACTTCATTTCACAACAAATTCCACAGATTTTAGAGAGATCCGTGGTCAAAGTAGTTATACCGACTGACAGAAATCTCCTCATGCTGATTCACCGGATGGTCGAGTTTGTCGTTCGAGAAGGTCCCATGTTCGAAGCTATGATTATGAATAGAGAACTCCACAATCCTATGTTCAGATTCCTCTTCGAGAACCAAAGTCCCTCCCACATTTACTACAGATGGAAAGTTTACTCCATCATGCACGGTGATTCGCAGAAGGAATGGTCCACCAAGGAGTTTAGGATGTTCAAAAGTATCTTTTGTTTGAACTCGTTCGTTTCTCCTCACACATCCATTTTATTTTCATTGTATTTCATTCAATTTTTATTATTCATTTTTAGATGGCTCCGCTTGGAGGCCACCCCTGATGAACAATTACACCGCTGGGATGCCTGATGAATTAGTAGTCGATGATAATGAGCGATTTTCCACAAAAGGTTCTTTATCCAATTCGTAAGTAATGCGGTGCTAATAAATGGCTTTGCAACAACAACAATCTCTGCTATAAATCCTATTGAATCGTTGTTATTTGTAAATAAATACATATTTGTATCACAAGCTATCGGTCAGTTTCCACTAAAGTCTCAAAATGTCATTATTAATGGGTCCAATACACTTCTATTACTTGTTACTTAGGCAAAGGGATAGGCTGGAGGACCTCATTAGAAACCTCACTCCCGAAGCAAAGAAAATTGGTGAGGTGATGGTGTTCTGCATCGAACACAGTGAAGCTGCCGAAGAAGTCACAGATTGCATAACTGAGTCTCTTTCCAACGAAACTACGGCAATAGTGAAGAAAATTGCGAGGCTCTATTTAGTTTCTGACATATTACACAATTGTGCTGTTAAAGTAACAAAAGCGTCTTCCTACAGGAAAGCGTGAGTGACATTTTACACAAGCTACATTAGGAACTAGACGAAGTTCAATAAATCAAACGTATTTATTTGAAAAATTTCATAAAATAATGAACGAATGAACATTTTACTTTGGGACAGGTTTGAAAGTCGACTGCTAGACATCATAAAACAAATGAAATCAACATATGACAAACTTGAGAGTCGACTCAAAGCGGAAGGGTTTAAAGTGCGAGTCTTGAGGACTCTGAAGGCTTGGGACGACAACATCTATCCCAAGAATTTCATGGATAGACTTCACAATGCATTCCTGGGACTTGAAATTCCCGAACCTGAAGAAGATGTTGTTGCTGACAACATCGATGGGGAACCGGTTTCTGAACATCATGAGACTGACGATGATACACCGATGGATGGCGCAGCTTTACTCAAAAGTGCGATGAAACAAAATTACCGCAGTCCAAGTCCCGTTACTGATATTGATGATATAGACGGTTAGTTATTGTTTGTTGTTGTATTTTTTTTTTCTATTCAAGGACGTGCACCAATTGGAAATGCTTCGTTTAATTTGCAGGGAAAGCTATTGAAGAGGATGAAACGAGTGAAGTTAAAACTCCTTCCGTTCTGACTGGATTCATTAAATCCAAGTGGGAAGCGGTGGATCCTGAGCAAGTCGAAGCTCAAGCAATGACAACGAGTAAATGGGATCTTCTCGAAAGTAGCGCTGATGCTAGTTTGGATAGTAATCAGAATGATAACCAAGATTCCAACGATTGTTCTGACAGCAGGTTCATTTCCGTTTCATTTCAAACTCGTTCCCCCCTGACGGTTTAGGCGACCTATTACTAGCTTTTTCCCTGAATAAGTTATAAGTACCTACATAAATATACAGGGTGTCCGGGCTAACGTGAAACTGTCAATTATCTCCTTTGTTGTTGAAGATAGAAAAAACTACAAACGGTGACTCCTTGTCATTTTTTTCGTAGAATTCAATATCTTTTTTTTTAATTGGATCCATTGACATCATTACTAACTATTTATTTTCAAATAGCAACCACAATTTTTCATTGGAAATTATGAAAGTCGACTTGTTTCTATGAAAAATGAGCTATGAAATTAAAAAAATCGCTTCACAGACAACAACGTTTTGAATTGAAGTACTAATAATTTTCTAACTACAAGATTGATCATAATGGGTTCTGATTCCTGGGAAAAATAAAGATCGCCTAGCACCCAGGTGAGATTATATTTTTGTCACGCACTGCCTGTCAAATACGTTAATGAAAATGACGTCCATAGAGAATGTATCGAGAAACATTTTCTCCTGAGCTATAAATTTTTCATAATTTCCAATAAAAAATCGGGTTGCTATTCGAAAATAAAAAGTTAGTAACGATATCGATGGACTCTGGAGAAAAATCCAATTTTTAAACTGTTTCACAGCCCGGATACCCTGTTACCCTGTTTATACTTGTCCAAACAGTGGTGATTCACATAACAGTGGTTAAGTATTGGCTTAAAGTAGAAAATATGAACGGAAATATTTTATGTCGAAATACAGACAAATAACGGAAGAACGAAGAGTGAAACTGAGAGAAATCGAAGTGAAAGCGATGCAATACCAAGATGAAATAGAATCGGGCCAGAGAGCCTTGAAATCTGGATGGACCGTACCGCAACAAGTGGAGCATTATCGAAGGAAATTGCTCAGAAAGTCTGAGAAAGAGCGGAAAGAAAAAGAAATCAAAACGAACGTTAAACACAAAAAGGACCATGCAAGTGAAAAGGGGGATACTTCGGAAGATGATAATTATTATAAAGAAATGTAAGTACGGAATCTTGAGAGCAGAGCAGAGGAGAGGCTGTAGGTAGTTTCAGAGAAGATAGTTACTGTATCTTCGTATCTTCTCTAAGGGTAGACTAGTTTTGGTATGGTTTGAAGTAAAAAGCACATGTGAACAGTATAACTAATCTCTCTCCATTCTTAGTTCTTCCAAGAAGTACAAGAAGCACAACAGGAGTTCTTCGAGCGGCTCCAACTCAAAACATCGATCGAGAAGTCGTTCCCCTTCGAAGAAGAAGTCAAGAGCACCCACACCCCCCACTCCACCTCGAATCAAACGTTACTCGCCGATCACTTCTTCATCCTCGAAATCGCGCTATAAAAGTTCCGATTCTCCTGTTCGTTCCTCAAAGAGCAGCCGCCATTCTCCTTATTCCCCAAAATCATCAAAATATGACCGCCGCAGCCCATCGCCCAGACGGTCGCCGTCCCCGCCACCGCCACCGCCACCACATAGATCGCGATATAGGGATAGAGGAAGTACGCCAGAGTCGAGTCACAAGAAACGTCACAAGTACAAGTATTAATTCTAATTTTTATTCTGATTCAAATTCAAACACTTAGAAATTAGATAGGTAACCTTATTTCCATAAAACACTCCTCATTTCTTTTCTCAACTTCACATTTCATTGAAGATTCGTGTAAATATTTTATGTACATGTACATGTGTAAGTTATCCCATGGTTCATCTTGTTATAATCAGTCTGTTTGAAATAAAAGTACATACTTTTTTTTCCTTCAGGAGAAAGTCTACTCATTTATTTCCAACCAGACCAGCTAAGATGTAGAATCTTTGAATAAGGAAAAACTTTCATCAACGGCAGGGCAGTCCTCCGTGGAGCTCGCAACACACATCTTTTGAATTACAAATTATCATTTTTTTATTTATTCATAAGTTAGGTAAGTACTTATACATATGTACATATATGTATATTATAGGGTTATGCATGGATTTGCATACCCGATAAATGGCCTCCGTGGCTTTGCTGGCACATGCGTACGCTCTCTGTTGTCGAAATTTTCAATGACAGTTCTGCATAAATCAGACTGAATTTCATTGACACAGCTTCATGGCGTAAGCGTAAGTGGTAGTGAACTTGTTGGCATAAAGTTTAGACTCAAAAAAATTCCAACGGTATTGAGTCGCGTGAAGCTCTCCAAAGTTGATCAAGTTGGATCACTATTTGTACGATATATTTTACTAAATTATTTTTAAAAGATTTCCTGATGCCCTTTAGATATTTGAAATGAAATTGCGCGTCGCGACCTGAACGAATGCGGCCGTAAACCCTCTTCGGCCATTTCCGCCAAAATTGTGGATCCTCTATGAGCTCTCTGACCAGCTCTGACGTCAGATTGAGAGACCGAATGTGGCAAACACAGTCGTTAAAGGTGGGTACAGATAGAGAGCTGGCAATTGGCAAACCAACGCCAACGCAGGGATTTGGATGTGTGTATGATCTGCCATGGCGACCATGGCGTACATATTTTTCAAATGAATATTTATTCAGTCATTAGCTCAGGTTCACTAGAATGAACTGTTGTTATGGCGTGGCGTATGTGCGTGTACGTATCATGCCAGCCCAAACGGCGCGGCGCGGCGCGGCGCGGCGCGGCACGGTCGAATTTCCTTTGATATAAGTACAGCTTTGCTCCTCTCCTCCGGCGATTCCCGGCACATGCGTTCGACGACGTCAGGTCGACGTACAGACCACAGTCTCTTCATATAGGTACATATGTACCCATATTCGTTGGCGTTTGTTTGCCAAGTCTGTACCCACCTTTAAAACGAATGCCGAATGCCGAACGAAGACCGAACGTCTGACCGAACGCTGCGACCGAACCAGAACAAAACCAAGAAACCGAGCGCAGTGCCAGTGCGTGACACTCGTTTGATGGTGGTGCTGGTGCAGGTTCAAGATTACTGTCGTTCCGAAAATAGTAGTAGGATCCTCGTGGTACCCGCAAAACTAGCGCTAGAAAGATAACATAACAATCATTAGAATGGGCGGTAAGTGTTTGATTTGTTTGAATCGCAGTGGGCGGTATGTCGAATCGTTTGGTTTTACCCTTTAACCCATTGACCTTCATTATTTGCTTGGCCATTTATTAAATTACCTAGGATATAGGTACAATACTTATGTATGTGTAGAAATGTCACAGTTTGCCGCTTTTTTTCAAACGGTTTTTCACACGATCCTTTTACTATTTTTGCGGTCACCTTTCCAAGTGTTTTAATGAGCAATCATTATGGTCACACTGCAATTTAAGTCGATAAAACTTCAACTTCGATAAGGTTACATAAGTTAAATGGCTCCGACTTTTTACGAATAATTTCAAGTGGGCTACTTCGCTATAAATAACTAGCACCGATTCAATATAGTTATTTATATCAATCACATTTTTTTATACAATTTATTTCCCAATGATATTGTTTAATATAACTAAAGAATAGAGTAAATGTTTCAATTGTACGTGTTGTATCAGTTACTCCAGTTTGTGTACGCTTAGAGCACACGTGTATGATAGGTATTCATACCCACAAACAAATGCATGAAACTATATTTGAAACTGTGTGAATTGCATATGTAATTTGGAAAATCAACATTAGACAATGTAGGGAATAAGTACATATTTATTTCCGTCTCAACGTTTATATGATGCACTAGCAACTAAGGGCTAAATTGCGCGCAATTTCCTTCACTGATGCCATTCTTGGCAATGGTTTCAAGAGAAATTCATTTTACTTTTTCCGTTTATACGAAATCGTAATCGATGATAAATTCAAAACGTATGCCAGGGGATGATGTGTGGGCAGATGCTCCTCTATTTTTAACCGAAAAATGTACTACACTTTTCATTCATTTCGGGTGATGCCACTTGGCAGAAAAGAAAGAGAATTACATTACCACTTAGTAAATAATGGGGCAAGAAATCTGCCTATACTCGCGTATTTTACGAAGTAGAAAACGTGCCTATTCACATTTTCTTACTACATATAAATATCTAGCATTTTTCGAAATTGCACGTATTTCCCTAATCGCTTTCATTCATTCTAGAAATGTAAACAAAAACCATTTAGGCAAATAGAATTTCGTAATTGCTTCCTAGTTGGCATAACCGCATTAGTAATTTGAACGGTTTTTCTCTGAACTTGAACGTCTATAAATAAACACGAAAGGCGCCGGATACATTAAACTATTTTGATGCATTCCCGCATTTATCTACCCCAACGTTGTTTAATTTAGGACTACTCTTGGGTCTATTAGGTATACAGAAGTCGAGTCGGAGTGAATAGGTTATCCAATTCAATTACACTCGAAATTGATTACAAGCTGTTCTGTCGTCGTTTGGTAACTCAAACCAATGAAATTGGTTTTAAGAAGAATAAACTATTTATTATCATAAAGAAAACACCGCACAAATCGAATTGCATTCTCAATTGAGAAGTGAAGGCGAATGATAGTTGCTTCCTCCTGATATCTGAAATATATGCTCTAGCTTTTCGGCGCAGTTTTATTAATATAGTTTCCTTGTACAGTTGTGTTTGGTGCAAAAATATAAACGACGTGGGTGTTAAGGCGATGGTAGTGGCAGTGGCAATGGCGGTGGTGTCGTCTCTTGTTCTTCCTATTATCTTCAACAAATCCTCCCGGCATACTCAAACGTTTTTCACTGCCTTCTCCCCTAATTTACTACAGCTCTATTAGTTTCATAGTTTTTGTCTGAAAACTTTAGATTTATACAAATTGATGCGGAAAAATAGAAAACGAGTTGAGTTAAATGAATTATTTTCAAAGTTTGCCTATTATTTAAGGATGTCTGTGTTGGTCAACATGGAAATTTATGTCTAGAGTTCGTTTTATGTGATACGGAAATGTGTAGATTTTGAACAAAATGCATCCATATCAAGTCTTGAGTACGAAATTAGTTTCCAGGGAACAATATTGGTGCTACAAAGTGTAGCTTTTATAATATAAAGATGTAGACTATTGTCAAATTATTTTATTCAATTGGATTGCCATAGATTCGTAGACTAATTTACTGTATGTTATCTTAGTCTTTTATATGGAAGGTACCCTACAGGAAAGTATCCTCTCTTAGTATAATTTCTGTGCAGACTGTTTTCAGCGTATGCAATTTTCTCTTTCAGGTTTTGCTTGGGTTACTTTAGCAACAAATGACTCCTATTCTTTGGGAGCTTTGGTTCTGGCCCATTCACTGCGCCAAGTTGGGACAGCCCAACAGCTAGCAGTCCTCATCACACCTGGAGTCACGGGACCTATGAGGTAAGTATATAACATTAAAGAATAATCATGAATATTTTTTAGCATCATTAAATGAACTTTCCATTACCATTGAAAAGAACATTCTTCTGTAATATTAACACGAATAACATACAATTTTAAAGCTTCAAGCATGGACAAATACATGTACATAGATGCGGTCCGATGACAAATGTACACATAATATGCTGATGCGATTATAATTATAGAAGAAGCGAGTGTGTATTTATTATGTATGTACATATATTAGTCTTGGCTTGGATACGCCGATTGACATGATCAGGACAAATCCTCAATCCTCAATCCCGAGTTCAAGCTCAATCATCCATCAACATTCAATGCCATGAGCTATTTCCATCACCCCTGGCAGCCAAGTAAATATAAACACATCTTCGAACCTGAACCTGAATCTGGAACGGTTCGAGTTTTCGAGTTCGGGTTCGACAGTCTGCGTTCCTTTTTGTTTTTGAATCAAGTTCGCCTAAGTCAAGTGCACATATCCTTTTCACACTTGGAGAACGCAAATTGCCAGCGAAATTTGGCAGCATAACTACCAATAGATCTAGAGTTAGTACGTAGCGTAGAGATAGGGGACGATATTGGAACTCTCACTGACACTACGATAGACTTTTTGCGTATTAATAGTTAGTGGTGAAAGGTAAATTTGGATAACAAAATGCGTTCTTATAGAATACTTATCTTTTGAGCGAAATATGCCAAGAAGTTTATCATCATATTGTTGCCATTGCTTTGTGCAGACACTTTTGATATGCGAAATGTCAAAGTCAGAAGCTCAATTACGTTTGATTGTATAGAGTGATTAATAAGTACATAGTTTAATTTGTTGGACAGCTCTATGGAATTACGTCATATTTTAGGGAGAAATTGGAACAAGTATTCAATGTAGTCCAAGTGGTAGACGTCCTCGATTCCAGAGACGAAGCGAACCTCAGGTTACTCAAGAGACCTGAACTGGGAATTACGTTTACCAAGCTGCACTGTTGGCGTCTAACGCAGTTCGAGAAGTGTGTATTTTTGGATTCAGACACTCTGGTATGTACATGGGCGCTCCTCTTATTTTCTATACATAAATAGTAGCCTGGGATCAGTCTTCTTGGCATGGCTATTCTCAAAACAGGCGTGGCTATCTTACGAATGGGCGAATAGATAAACAGGCTCGCTCTAAAATAGCCTCGCTTTCGACAAAATGGGCGTGTTTTGTAAAAATGTAGGCGTGTGGCAAATACGTATATTGTTGAATTTTAATTTGAATTTGAATTTGTCAGGGAAAAGAGGCTGTAGATACATTAAAATCGGTGTGTTGATAACAAAATGGATGTTGCCCGGAGCACCATTTTTATTTAAACGTACCTATTTCGATATAATGGGGGAGTATTTGAAAAAAACTGGTCTTCTCTAATTCTATTGTGGAAGCTTTCACGGCCGTTCTCCATATGTTAATGGTCTTGTCTAAATTAGTGGTCCCCAAAATGATTTAGGATAGAGCCATATAAGAGCATTGAAATGATTGCCCCCCCAGAACATACAGAAAGATATTTTTGTAAATTTGTACCTAACTATTCACCCAAGGTTATTGTCGCCTGTCGCCCAACCCTTGATCTATATAATTAAAATAGAGTTGAATCTAATGAATTTCATTGATCGAAAATAACGTCGTTTCTCCTTTATTAGGTATTAGAAAATGCCGATGAACTTTTCGAAAGAGAAGAATTCTCGGCCGCTCCTGACGTGGGTTGGCCGGATTGTTTCAACTCAGGGGTATTCGTATACAAACCATCGAACGAGACATACGAAAGTCTCTTGAAATTTGCCTTGGAAAAAGGAAGTTTCGATGGTACGTAGACTTTCGATGGGATGGAATAACATTTGACAAGAACATTGAATTCTTTTTTTGTCTGTTCAGGTGGTGACCAAGGATTGTTGAATCTCTACTTCGCCGACTGGGCACACAAAGATATCTCAAAACATCTGCCATTTATCTACAATATGTGTTCAACAGCATGCTATTCATATCTACCAGCTTTCAAGCAGTAAGTTGATGAAATTTCCATTTAAAATTTACAAGTTACATAAATTCGAGCCGAGCAATTGTGGTTGTTCTACCTACTTCTTCTTCAATGTTTGTGGTGCTTGAACCTGTAGCTTATTTTCACCAAGATTGTCTACCTACACTATACATTCAACTTCTGTTAACTACTATATTTACCTATAGCCATAATCATCGCCATCCTCGTCCTTATATCAGCCAATGTCAAGCAACCAAGTGCAAATAAGGTTAATAAGGTTAGCCGCCATCAATTGATTGTAAGGTTAGGATGAATGTCCCTCTCTCTCTCTCTCTCTCTCCCCCCTCCCCCCCCTCACATTGTGGTGTTTTCATTTCAAGTCTAAGACAATGAAGATGAGTAAATGACAAAAAATGACGACCTCTTTAGATTTGGCAAAAATGTCAAGATCATCCATTTCATCGGCGCTTCGAAACCATGGCTCCAGTATTTCGAAACGGAAACCCGCCGCGTCCACCCTTCACCTGATCTAAAACATATTGAAGAGTTTCTTCAGAAATGGTGGGACATCTTCTGTTCACAGATCCACTCGCAACTGACTCCGGACATGGTAAGCCCATTATAATTTCAATCTAAATCTGAATCAGAACTGTTCTGTTCCGCTCAAGTTCATTCCAATTGAGGGTACTTTAAAATGAACCTTAAATAAACTTTCATTCACAAACACGCTAATGAAGGATGAATGTAGTCATTGTAAGGTGAGTGAGAAACGCAACTCTACTCTTCGACAAATGTATGTACAATCAAGATTGCGTGTCAGTGTGATTTTGCTTGACTTGATTTTTATTTTAGCTCTACGTTTTTCTCTTATTTTTTTTGCTTACTAGCCTAGATAAAACTGTGTGAGCGGTTCTGCCATACATTTCAGTGATTTTGAGAGTAGGTTTCGAGACTGTTCCAACCGATGGATATTTCATGATGTTTTATTCGACAGGTTGAAGTTTTGAATTCACTGTCCGTTCTGATCGGAAGCATCTTCCAGCCAATAAAATTGTCTCGATTCATTCAGCACAAGGTTTGTCATTGAGGTCTGTATTTCATTGTTGTCATTAATTCTGGGCGAGGTGAAGGGATTTGAGAGACGCTGCCTTTCATTGTGATTAAATCAAATTGGGGACTTAGTTGGGTGCTTTAAAAATGTCACTTAAATTTTTCACGTGTCACTTTGTTCATCCAAGATAAACATAGGTATATACCTATATATGTACGTCCAATATGAATAATAGTGAATTTGGTAATTTGGTGGAGGTTAGACTTCATAGGGAATAGAAAGGAATGATTTCGGCTTAGGGTGGAGATGATGTTGATCCAAGTATCAGGTTTGATCTGTGATTCTGTAATACGACTCTACCTGAAGTTTTAGACATATTATTGAAGTCTATGTGAAATCAACGAGGAAGATCAGATTTGGCACGGTAGTTAGTAAAGTAATGACTATAATCATCACACACCGGTCAGTCCAGTTTCAGTTTCCAGTCCAGATCATACGATTTCGACTGTTTACCTCGAATTGTATTCTTTTAGCACACAGGTTTATCTAGGTTGTTAATATTAAAAAGAAAAAAGAAGAAAAATGCGCACGCCATTGACATGATATTCTCTCTTTTGCATGCTTTGTATTTGTTCAGGCTCAACGCACACCGTCCGATGTACCGCGCTCTTCCCATTATTTGTCCCCATCCCAAAACGACACTGACACCAACACCAACACTTCCCCTTCCGCCAATCACCAAGATGTTTGGGATCCCTGGGAAAATTATACCGAGCGCGATTCCCAAACTACACGTTGCGAAGAACATTCGCAACTCATTCCTTTTTTGCCCGTAGGGCAAGTGGCTAAATCAGACGTTGTTAGTAGAAATAGAGAGCCGCATGTTATGAGTAACACAGATATGCACAATGTAAGCACTGAGGCGAACTGCACTAGCCAGATGCCTTCTGATTGTCAAAATTCCAGCACCTGCCTTGCAAGTAGCGCACAGTTTACAACAACACAATTCGAGAGAGTCACGCATATAGGAAGTAACAGTAACAGTAACAGTAACACGCAATTGAGATGTGATACAAACATCGGGTATAATACACTATTGGGATCTAAGCCACCGTTTGAATATAAAACACAAGACGTCGGAGATAAGATCCGAATGCATTCCTTCAACAACACAAAATTAACAGACTGCACAAATACTAGTTGCCGATTTGACCGGAATGGTTCGAGCGGACACACTGCCGACAAAACATTGCAGAAAAAGCCCTCCCAAAGATCTATTAATGTTGTCAATAGCTCCGTCCCGAATGTCCAAGTCACTCTCGCTACTCCTGTAGATACACCTGCTTCAATATTCCCTAAACCTCAAATCTGGGAACGTGCATCAACAAACGAATGCGAGCCAAGTACTGAAAAAGCTTTGCGAATGTCTAACGGAACTAAGATTACAGTCGATGTAAGTATTTTGTTTATATAGATTGTGTTGAGTTTAAAGTCACTGGGTTTCTCATCGATAGCTGCCAGTTGCCGATTGTTAACAGTTCATCAAGTGTTTGCAATTGATTTGGGTTAAAATAATTTCGTTCCAATTTAAAGGGCGTCCGCTAGTAATCTTTCATAAAAGTAATATTTATTCTACATGTCTTGTGTCTAGGTTTTTTAGATAGATAGATCAGTATAAACTGTCCTAAAATTCAAGACGCAAGCCATATGGACAGGATGAAATTTATTTCGATAAAAAAATACTGACTTCATTTTTTAATTGCTTTTGATTCCATTAGCAAAACGTTCAGTCATTTCATTCCCATCGGGTATTTTTTTTTTAATTACTGATTCTCTCAAATATTGACGTAAAGTACATATGAATTTCCAAAGCCGGAATCCTGATGTCAAATGAATGCATTGTTTGGGACAAATAGATCGATTTTATTCCAAATTTGAAAGAAGATTGGGCATTTTCATATTTAATCGTTCCACAAGTTCCCCATCCCACGTCTTATCAATCCTTCACTCAACCGTTCCTTGCATTTGAGCCGACCTTCTCGGTACATGAGGATTGATAACATGTGGTGTGTGGATTAACTTTCAACATTGATTCTATTACGTTGATATTACTTTGATTCTATTCACGAATGTTGCGTGATCTTATTATTTACTTTTCTCCAGTGTTTTTATCTAACTTTCATTGAATTCTGAATTAAGGCGTACTTACATTAGTCACTTTGGATGAATGGCCGATCTAGACTTGTCACTCTGTACGTGAACCTGATTGTGAATCGTCCAAACAATACGTCCAGAGTGACAAATCTAAATGTGCATTTCATCCAAAGTGACAAGTGTAAATCTGCCTTTATACACAATTAATCTTGGTTTATTCTGTTCGTCTCTAATTAAATCTGTAATAAAATACGTTTTGATCCATTGAAATGTATGTAACACGTGTCTAAAAGGTATTCGTTACTTTGGATAATTTCATTCTTACTCTATTATTCATTTAAACTTTCACAATTCCACGTGCTTTCTTTTCTAACATTCTACAATCAGTTGTGCAATGTCAGGTTGACCGCGCTGCTGCGTTTTCGAATTCGTAAACAGAAATAAAAGGATTAAGAAATCCTAAAGCAATTAATGAGTCATAGCTACACGAATCAACGAATCAATCTTACAGAAACAAATGAGATATTGAATTTTTATACATATACATGACAGCCTCAAGATTGTTCAATCCTAAGATGCACTGTTACATCCCATGATCTTTTGGTAAACATTTAGATTCATCGAACGAATCTAATCAAATTACGAATTCGTAAGCCACATCGAGCGATTCATCTGGTAAAGATCACGCATCACACATCATAAAACCAATAACAAGTAGTCCATGCAAATTGTACTTTTGTCCTAAACATTTGCACACTCCGCTTATTATTCAATTCACAAGTGACTTTAAACTTAAAAACTTGGCTTTTCCGTTTACAGTTTTCATGTAAGCTTCCTCCGACTGCAGTTCATTAAAATGAAATAAACTTGTTTAAATTAAATCTCTATTTTGGCTTGTGCAGGCCGGATTGGCGGGAGAATTCGCACACTGCAAGTTGGGCGAGAAGAAGACAGGATATGACCCCTTGGAGGATCATTTGAGGAGGCAGAGCTGGGAAACTGGGAACATCGACTACATGGGTAGGGACTCCTTCAGCAACATCTGGAATAAGATTTCGGAGACCATGTCTTCCGCTCCGCCTCCTTCTCCCTCTCCGTCTCCATCACCGACGAATTCGAGGCCTAGAGGTGAGCGACTTTGGTTTCAGTTTTAGTTTCTACTTTGAGATTTAGTTTTTATTGTTGTTGTTTCACGCTCCTATGAAATACGTCTTGAATAAATGTGAATTTTTGTCTTGTGGATGTAGAACCCATTCCTGCAAGTGCCCCGGCACAATCCGAACAGCTGACTGAAGGTCAGTCATTTCTAATGTTTTGTTTGTCGTGACTTTTTATTTGGCTGCACAGGCTTTATTGTAGCGCAATTTAAGTGAAATAATGCAGAAGTGTTATTATAATTAGTTGCCCTTATTTTCTGTAGTTACCTGCTTTTTTGTATTTTTTATAGCTTTTGAAAGCAAACGATTACAAAACACAACCCCCCCCCAAATCACATTTTTCATAAATGATAATAAAATTACATCGGTGTAGTGCTACTGATAACTTTGTTAATTTCTCAGTTTCGTGCCGTTTGAAAACGTATTAGAAACTCTAAAAATGTATACCAAACTAACATCTAGCGTTTTCAACTTCTGCACAGAGTACCACGTGGGAATGGATTTACTCCCTGCCATGTCATATACTCAGTGTGGAACTGGTGCGAAAACTGATAGTTGATTCTTCTAACTCACACAAAACTTTTTGCAGTTCGGTCGAAGTCGCGGAAAAGTCCCGTAAAAGAACCAGCACCAATCGTAGCACAACAACAACAACAACCACAACCACAACTAGAACCACAACCAGAAGTAAAGAAGCAGCAACCTGAATCAGTGCCTACAAAAACGGAAGTACCTTTAAAGGCTCGGGAATCAATTAGCGCCCAAGAATCTTCGAAAATTCAAGAACCCAAGCTTCAAGCGGTTGTAGCGCCCACTATGCAGAAAACAGCAGTGCCACCAGTAGCGCCACCTACACTGCAAACTGTCGCACCACCTCCTCCGAAGATAGCGGAAGTACATAAATCCTCTCCTCAAGCTAGTCAGCCGAAAGCCAAACCAAGCACGCCAACAACGACCGAACCGATCGCTCATAAAGGGGCTAGTGCGCATCAGAAACTACCCACACAGTCTACTCAACCACAACCACAACAGCAACAGCAACCAACTCCCCCTCCACGTAAAGGGACTGAAACAGCGAAAAAACCAGCTGCCCAAGCACCTGCCCCGAGTAAAGGGAAGAAATGAGGGATTCCAAACCCAAAACTGCTTCGAAGCGAGATGCTCGTATGCAGAATCAAAAATACTCTATTTTCGTTTTCTCTTTTTCAAAAACGTTTCTCTTATTTTTCAAGTTTTCCCTAACATTCTCCTTTTTTCTTTGTTTGCTAATTTACGGTCTTTCGCAAACATCTTTTATTTTTATTAAGTTCTTTCACCATTTAATTAATGGCAGTTGTAAGTTTGTTTAAAATTGAGGAACATAAAGTGAATTCTATCAAATTTCAATTTAGTGCTACCCAAATGTCCCTTCTCCAAACTTTACACAACTCTTAAGGTGATTTTTCGCGATTGAATATTGCAAACTATAGTTACGAGAGAGACAGATGTAACCCTTCAACCACTACCATCAGTGAATATTTCATCGCTAAAAATTACTTTTTGAGATACATACGATCATGCGACGTGTGTGAACAATGACGAACCGTCAAGTACTAATAGGCAATCTGCGACCCATTAACGGGTTCGAACCTAACCTTATGGCAAAGGAAAATTCATTTTTATAAGTGGGAGGAAAGTATGGCATTTCAAAATCGCCATGGACAGGGGGCCCATTGGCCCATACATAACTCTTCCATTTTAACTGAGATGGTTTAGGAGAGAAGACACAACATTGTCAATCAATAAAACCGATCGAGATGTCTATTGGCCGTGATTGGACGAAACCAGAGAGGCGCACAGATTTTGGTTTTACATCACATCACACACACGTTGGGTCTGTTCGTTTGATTACACTGAACTACACCAGATTCCACGATGCTATATAAAATCAACAGCAGATTACATATTTAGGTCTTCCTCAGAAGTTAGGAATATGCCTTCGACAAAAATCGACAAAACTCTTGAACGCGTGATGTCATGAAAGAATTTACGATCGTTTTGCCGCGATACCCGTATTATTAATCTTATTTGCGGTGATCGAAGATATTTACAGATTATGTTCAAAGGACCAAATTGATTTATTGTTGAAAAGTAGTTTTGGCGAGTATAATAAGCAGACGCAGTATTAAAGACAATGAAAAAAGCAAATAGATTGTACCCTTTATTAAATTTTCCTTAAACAATCTTATACATATATGTGTTTAAAAAAAGAATTGTACATTAAAATTGAAACGTTTGAATGAAGAAAATGAGAATGAAAATGATGAAAAAGCCAAAGCCAAAGTCAAACATGGAACCCTTGAATGCAACTAACTACATTCGGTTGAAGGTGTAAGGTGGATGTTGACTGGCACTGGCCATAGTGGTAACGATGTTCCCCTGCTCGTTGATGACGTACCCTGTGTTGGTGAGCTGGTATGCGAAGGTGTTAGAAGTGTGGTTGTTTGGGTTCTGAGTTGTCACTATGTTTCCGTTGGGAATGAGTTGCGGCACTGGCGTCACCAGGAACGCCTGCTGGTGATGTTGACTGACTGAATTGTCATTTTGCGCGACAACCAGGGGTATCACTTGCTGCACGTCACTGTTAACCAGGCAAGTGTCTATTTTCCTCGGTCGCTCGATAATCTGTGTTTGCATCGGTTTCTGTATGATTTGATGTGTGTGCGTGTGCGTGTGCATCTGCTGTTGGTTCATGTCTTGTTGTGGTTGTTGCTGTTGCTGTGGTTGCTGCTGTTGTTGCTGCTGCGGTTGTTGGTGTTGTATCAGATTAGTCTTTGGTTCGATTTTGCAGAATTTTACATGAGGAAACTGCTCTTTCATGAAGTGCCGAAAGGTCGAGTAACCCATCAACTTGACTCCTGGTTCGAGGAGCTGCCCGTACTCCTTATAAGCATCGTGGAGATTCTTTCTCGTGATGTCCCAAGGCAGTTGTATCGGTTGCTTGGAGTTTCCTATGCCAGTTTCCCCCGTATGTTGCTCTAAATACTGCTTGAGGAATTCGGTAGCGTGTCTATAAATATCCAGAGAGAACGTATTGTGAGGCTTCTTCCCATGGTTCCCGTGCACACGCGGTGCCACTCCGTGGGTCATTACGTGTTTTCTTATTCTCTTGAGTTGGTAATGCGTGCAATTCTCCAAATAGAGGAACGCATCTAAGCAGACCCTCCGACCTTGGTAGACGTACTGGGCCCTTAGTCTCCTCCTTTCCTTCAACCTGACGGTAGTGTCCGGATTCGCCAGGCACGCCATTGTAACGCCCATTAAGTACATGTCATGTTCTCCTTTGGTCAGTTCGGCTATGTTTAGTCTGTGTTTGTATACCGATTCGGGATTGAGACCACGGAAGCAACTCTCATCCTGACACTCGCAACCCCTTTTGAATCTCTCTTTCACTTGCACTGCACTTTCTTCTAATTTGGTTGGGTCGTTGGCGTTGCTGTTGCTGTTACCACCAACACCACCACCGTCGGGGGAAGAACATTTCTTTTTTTTCTTGACGAGTGGCTTCTTCTTCGTGCCCGTTTTTGGTGCGGCTTTGGTTTTCTGCCGTTTCGGGGAAGCCGGTTGCACCACTTCCTCGACAGGACTGCTCGAATAGATGGTATTTATGTGTGTGGCTTCACTTGGGTTCACTTGGATGGTGTGTCCTTCCCAGATAACCTGGACAAACAGGAAATTAGTTTTCACTCCTTCTTAGATATTTGTTGTAAATGTAAATATAAATGTAATCGATGTCGCTGTGCATACACCATACAATTTCAATGCTCATATCCATGTGAACAAGGCCCATTTTTAAGTGGGTAATAGTATGTAGTATATATGTAGTAGGTACTGCAGAACAGAATGTGTGTGCGAGAGGAAACATCGAAAATCAGAACATTCAACAGAACTCTTAGAACAACAACCAACTCTCGATTATAATACACTGCTGATGACTAAATACAACTACCTGCTGTTCGTCCAAAGTTTGTGGGAAAGTGTTGTTGGCTTCGATGGCAGAAAATAAGGAGTTCGATATAGAAACAGGGGTATGCCATTGTATTTGTCCTCCGACTTCAGTCCCACCGGTTACGGTAGCTTGTGTCACTTGGAATGTGTGTGTCGTCGGTTGGTTGGACGGATCCTCCCCGTTACTTTCAACCATACCTTGATCGTTCTTCTCGATTCGCTCGACCGACAAAAGGGAATGCAAAACTTCACTAGCTTCCTTTTCAGCTGCATCCACTCTTGCCATCTTCACAAATCATTCTATTACTAATACATTTGTTGGTCCTACTGAGCATTTCTTCTTATCTTATGGTGTTTTTAGGTTCCACAACAGTCCTGCATCGAGCGCGACCTGGCAAACTGCAATGCAAGACTGATGCAAAAACTTTAAACGCTGATAAGCTTTGTAGAAAAATGTACTTTAAGGTTTGAGAAGTCAGTTCACAATCAGTTGTACAATTTTACTTCTAAGCATGCATAGCCATTCCGAATTGGTTTCCAACTTGCCCACAAGTGAAGCTCAAAGTATGTTACTGTATAAAGCGGATAAACATTTTCACCTAATGTGCATTCCAAAAAATAGAAATTACTAACTATTAAATTTGTCGAAAAATATATGGTTCTATTCTTTTGTCTAACAATTTCGTCAGCACAAATCATATAGTTATATCACTAAACATGCACGCACAGTCAAATCATTTTCTACCTGCGGGATTCAATTTAAAACATATATTAGACAAACAGTAACCAATGCAGGGAACATGACAGGTAGTTCATTGGTACGCAAAGAAAAAGATATTATGGTGGAAAAAATAATACGCTATATTATTTATCGGCGGTGCAAATCTGAATTGGGGATATACGAATGAACAAAGATTGGGAACTGCTGCACTAAACAACTAATTCAAACCAGAGTCTGGGATTATTTATCTGTGCTGAGCAGGTTTCAGCCAAGTTTAACATTATGAACAAGTCTGTTGGCATGGACACATGTACATATTATCAAATTATAATATTGACATACATATATTCCAATAGTTTACGTTTTTTTCAGTCAATACCAAGAAACTACAAGCAAAACGAAAAGTATAAACAATTATATCATATGAAGCATTTGAGAATTGAAGGAAATATTTAACTGTTATTTACAACAAACTATTATTTAAAACAAATGTAGATAAATGATTATAACGTATGTGTATTGTTTTGTTACTCTAAATATGAGCAATAGTATAGGTATTCGCAATATTCAGAAGTTGGCAGGCGATCTGCGCGAGCCATTCGAAAATCTGAAGCGTGGATGCCGCAAAATAATAATGACCACATTTTCGCCGACATGTAGGTAGGAAATAAATGAATGAAATAACGAAATAAGGAAATAAGGAAATACAGTTCGGAGGGGGAAGGGAGGTAAGCGAAAACCGTCCCTACAGTTCGACGCAAGAGATCATTTTCGCATAGCCTACCGTTCCGTAGGCCAAACAAATATAGGCCGTATGAGCGTCCATGACAGCGACTTGAATCTCAATCTCACCTTAAACTCGAAACGGCCGACCAGTGTTGTCTGGAATTATTCTCTCGTGATGCGCTCAGGGAAGGATCCCTTTCTCTTGCGGCGTCCCGGCACGTTCAATCCGCAAAACTAATTCCATTTTCGATTTTCGATTTGCGACTTAACGCTGTCACCTTCAGACTTTTTAACGTACCATGTTTGTGGTGTTTGGAGTGCTTCGCTTTGCTGGTGCTGTGGCTGGTTCGCAGCAGTGCCAGCATTCGCGATGCCTGTTCAACGAATAGCGCAAACATAGTGCATAGCGCTCCAATTTCTGTTGGCAGCATTGCTTATCGACTGCGTACCTAATTCCTGTTGGTATTAGTTAGTTGCTATCTTCACAATAATTGAAATTCTTTTTTTTTCGGTTCGTTTACTTTTTTCTCTCTCATTACTATGTACCATTATTATGGGGTTCTGTCAATAACGTTATGACACTCAAGGCCGGTTGCATAAACATTAAATTTAAATTTGACATATGTACATTGTCATATTTGGCATTTATTAAATATCGAATGTCGAAAATGTCGATTTAAACTGACTTAAACTTCAACAAAGCCGGTGCAAACGACCTATTAATCTGGTTTAGAGATAATCTCAAACAAATTACACATTTATGAAAACTATTCATATTACATATCTAAGTATATAGATTCAGTAGAATAAAGAGGGTAAATGAATATAGGTACATGAAATAAGTCACAAGTATCCCATGGCCGAATAGAAATTGCCTATAGGAAGGAAATACGTTCCCCACATCTGTGCTGTGGCACGTATTGGAGAACGGGAAAAAGCATTAGGCAGCGTCACATTGCAGCAAAATGGAAAGAGTGGATCAGAATCAATGTAAATCGAAAATAATTGATGTGTCCCGATTGCGAAAGTCCTCCAGTTGAAAGTCTGTCTAAAATGGTTACTTATTATCGTGTTACCTATCAGCCCTAATGGATGTAACTTAGTGGGGAAATTCATAAATTGGAGGCGCTCGTAAAATAAGTCACCAGTCCATAAAAAAAACCGGGGTGGTAGTATAAATAACTCGAAGGGGGAGGTAGGTTGGTTGACATCTGCTTCGTTGCACTTGTAATAATTCGTATATTTGTTGAGAAAATGAGAATCGGGAGCGGTCAGATGCGTCGGATCTCTACTTTGTATCGTCGCGTCGCTCCAATCAGATTTTAATGCGATTCTTGAACAATGAAGGGCTGTTTGGACACGGGAAAACGGAAATGTAATTTCAGAAAATGTAACACGTCATTTGCAAAAGGAACTAATTTACTAGGCTAGGGCAACTGTGTTAATTAAAACTTTTCGGTGTGGAAGTGGGTGTGGGATTGTTGTACCTGGATGAAGGTTGGATATTGTTCGGAAGCAGGGGGTTTCAATGGTTTTTTTTTTAACGCGTTGTCTTCTCTTAATGAAAACCTGGCTGTTGGGAAACTGCGAAACTGAGCGATAATTGGCAAGGAACTGGATGGAAGTGGATGGAACTGGATGGAATTAGATGTAACGCCCTACATTCGCTTGGCTGTAGGGAAGTTGACATTTCATTTTTAATAAGCTCCATTTTACGAACAACCTTTTCAGATCCGCCAACCGAGGAGAGAGGAAAATGCCATTCGTTTCTTCGTTAGACAATCCGGGATGCCTTCGCAAATTGGACTTTATTACACTTTCATATTGGTGGAGCTAGTTGGAATAGATTTTATGAATATTATAGGTAATATGATTTTTAAAATCAAATAATAAAGTATTATATAGGTAGTTGATATGGAATATGGAAAATGCCAGGAGATCCTGGGAAACCAAGAAATGCCCAACAGTCAGAGTTGTTCACGAAGGGCATTCGGAGTGGCACTCAGACAGAAAAGTTCACTTCGCATCGTCGCCGTCGTAGAGTTAATTTTTGATTAGTGGATGTGATCCCAGTTCGTCGGACGACCTTGCCATTGCATTGACGCTATCGCGCTTATGTCACTCCGATTCCCTACATAACCTAAAAGTATTCTCAGGGCAATAACCTTCCGCGGTGTGAGTTAAGCTGTCCATTGAAAATCCCTACGGACTACGGAGCGGAAGTTTTCTTCTCGGAATTATTAAATTCGATTGGAACATCTGACGTTGTCGAATGTAACTGTGCGCGTCAAATTTCGCCGCATCGGCATCGGCATCGGCATCGGCATCGGCATCGGCATCGGCATCGGCATCGGCATCGGCACCGGCATCGGCACCAGAGTAAATTTGCATGGCGTAAACAGTTCTCATATTGTGGTAAAATTTGCGAAAGCGACCGTTATTTTTCAAACGGAAAGAATAATAAGACTATTCGTATTGGTGAATAGCAGGAGTTGTGGATATGGTTTCTACTCTTGCACTCTTTCATTTTCATCTCTTAATCCTGTAGTAGATGTATGTATTCTTCCGAAGTATCCAAACGACGCCACGAAGCGACTGCGATTGGTATGTGTCAAGTTTTCGCGGTTCCGTTTTGAAGTGACGTGACGTCACGATCGAGAAAAGACGCCAGCGTTCGGGCAGTCGGAGCGGCGTTCGGGTTATTTAGTCGAGTGGGATACGAAGGTGGGTGCAGAGGTGTCGCGGCAGTGCACACTCGATGCTTTCCCAGCTAACTGTTTTCCCTTGCAGTTGTGTGTGGAAAGCACAAGCGGATATTCGCCGAAGATGAAGTGAAGTTCCGTTCCGTTCGGGTTGAAGTTAAAGTTGAAGTGTGCTGGTTTCCGCGTTGAAATGTTGAGATGCGCGGGAGGCGACGGGGACAGGGACAGCGCTAGTGCTGGCGCTGGCTTTGACTTTGACTTTGACTTTAATCAAATGTGGGAGAATGCCTCGGGTGGTGTGCTCGTAATGTTGAGATCCGGTGCAAGAACTACCAACTTGAGGTGTTAAAAGTGGTTGTGGTAGTGGCAGTGGCACGAGGCACGGGGCGCGGGGCTCGTGCGATGTTCTCGCCATCGCCATCGCCATCGTCATCTTCAGTAGGACTGAACGTATCACCAGGAAAAAGCGGCGGACTTTGTTCTAAACACGTTCCCGTTCCTCATAAATGTGTTCCAGTGTTGTGCCGTACGATCAAGTTCTGTGCTCGCATGCAGCATGTGTTAGGTGTGTGTGCTATATTCCATTGAAAAATCGATAACAGGTATGTTTCCACCAGTTTATTCACGGCTTAAATTACTCTCCTTTTCTTTTCTTTTCTTTTCTTTCCTTCGGCATGTGTACCGAAGTTACTTAGTAGACCAGACTTAAACAACCAACGCCTTGCGTGTATTTTGTAAACAAGATCACGATCACACTTGTTATTAGTCTATTTACGCCATTGTTATGGTTATAGGGTTATATCTGTCTCTTTCTCGTATTGAAGACTACATATTTAGTTCTCCCCAGATGTTAACGTCATTTATAACTATAGTTTGGAGTATTCCTCATGAAAAATTGCCTTACAGTTCGACTGCGGGAAGGAGCACCTAGGCCGCAGTCGAACCTATGGAATTCTTCACGGGCCTCATTTTGGTAGCATATAGGTAACGTTCATTCATCTGCACTGTTACTGTTACCCTGTTCGACATACACTGGTCCACTAGGCAGTAAATTCCTATTTTTACCGGAGGAATTCAAATCATCAGATATAACAGCATTTATTGGTCGTCTCGTCTCGTCTCGTCTGGTCTCGTCTCGCCTAACCTCGGAGTTTGGCCTTTTTTGTTCTGTGTTCGTGAAATGACTCCTAAATCTAAACAAAAAGAAACGACGCGCCGTACCGTCGCATTGCACTGTTTATCTTCCTTATTCTTGTAAAAACACCTTGTTTTTCTACCCCAGAAGACTAAACAATCTCCTGCTTTGCATCAATCAGCGCTCCACCAAACGTAAACTTTGACGTTTCTTCCAGACCTAAAAGATTTCTTCTTGAATTATTGAGTTAGTTGTCGACCGCAAGCGTAAAGTTATTTTACGGAAACATGAAGTTTGTTGTCGGGCAAAAATTGTTTGATAAATTCACCGAATTTAGTATTGAATCGCAAAAAATTATGGCGCGCTTTACAACCCATTCCATTCTACCAGCCGAATGTATTCCCTCGATCACTACTTCCCAAATCTGGAACTTCTCGTCCTTCCTAATTGACCGGCCAGAGACTTTGAAACGTTTGCCCGTAGTTAAATCACGTTAATGCCGTTTAAGCATTACCACTCCGAAATCGACTTTTAATGGTTTTGTTGTTTGTTGTTCAAATTCTCCAAAAAGCCGCTTTTTAGCTGCACATGGCCTTTTCTCGAATCCGTGTACCTACAACTTCGCCATCGCCATCACCACCGCCGCCGCATCCCATTCCCAATTTCAGTCGTGGTTCTCTCACACTTTGATCCCCTCTCACCCAAGGAATGATATTATTTGATAATCCCGATTCACTTGCGTTTCTTCCGACGTGGATGCGCGGACGGATTCAACCACTCACACCACACTCGTACATATCACACTATACAGACATCGTTTTGGGAGCTCCCGTCTGTCTTGCGTCTGTCTGCGTGTACGATACAAATTGAATTTATAAACTCCACTTCAAACTTCAACTTTCGAACGTTTTCCTGCGCAAGATTTCCGCAGCAGCAGCAATACATACTACATACATAGTACAATTTATAGAATAAGGTTTTCTCCTCGCACTCCAAACACGCCTAACCCTTCATCGCAAAGTTTTTTTCTTGTTGTTTCCAAAAGAACTCTATGCGTACTCTGAAAGGACGTGACTGTGGCGGTTACGTTCATGATGATGGTGACGTTGACGAAGATGATAGGATTGGGAAGGTGCACGGAATCGGCTCTGAAATGATGTTATTAGCTCAGAACAGCCGTTACACCGCGCCGCACCGCACCGCCCGCACCGCGCCGTATTGTAATTTCAGCGTAAATCTCGGGCTATTCGTGCGACTATTAGCGCCCATTGTCCGTCATGACACATCTCTCAAGGTACAGCCGTGACTCAGAACGGTTTACTGCCACGGTTAATGCCGAAACCGCGGAACGATGCGTTGTGGTGCGGTGCGGTGTGGCGCGGTGTTGCATTTTTGCGGTCGTTGGAATCTCCATTAAAAATATTGTGGAGAGGGCGGATTATGCCATCCCGGCAATTATTTATGGGTCATTCCTAAATGGCGGACGTTGAAAACACAAAGGGCCCTTATCCGGCTGCTGCGGGGCCATTTTAATTTGTGGCCGCTCTTTAGAGGAGTCGATTTGAACTTTGAAGTTGATTATGATAACACTAGTTACTGGTGAAACAGGCAACGAGCAGTGAGCAACGGGCCTATTGCCATGCCGGTGCAAAATATATAGTTACTTCCTAGGATTTTACACCGGGAAAAATGTGTTAAAAGCCTCCTGTTCCTGGTGGGCATGTCGTGACTCCAGTAAGTGGTGGAATGTCTGTCGGGAAATTTCGGCAATTATCGTGTTAAAAAAAAGGGGCTGGTCCAGGAATATTCGACGTAGCGTAGCGTCGCGTCGCATCGCCCGAAATAGTTACGTCATTTGTTCGCAGCAATGATCTTCCGGGCTGACAAGCGCCATCGCCATCGCCTTTGCCTTTGCCGTTGTTGGTGGACTATATAGGTAGTTTGTTTCTGGGGTCGGGTCGGATCGGGTCGCTCCATTCAAAATATATTTTTAGGCGGCGTTGGCGATAGCAATCTGTCAGGGCGCGAGCACATTTCATCAACCTTATCAGGGATCTACATGCGGACGCGTATAAATAGGAAATAGTGAAATCTATTATGGGAGACGTCCCTTAATTAGTTTTCCTTGCCGCTGTCTCGCGGTTAGCTGAGCATTACTGACTTTTGGCTACAAGCTTTTAGCTCTTATTTCTTGACAGTGCCACCGCTTGCTATCCACCCTCTCTCATCTTTATTGCGGTTCGTGATCGCCCACCTTCCACCTTTGTTGTCAACGTCATTTCTTTTTCTTCGTTTCTTTCATTTTTTCTTCCTTAATGTATTTTTTTAGTAGTACTATAAGTTCATGCAAATTTCAATTAAATACGGCCATAAGTATTATATTCGCCCAATCAGCTGTTTAAAAAAACTGACAACTCATTTTTGAACGAATTTCAAAATTTATTGTTTCCATACATTACTAATAGATTGCCATTTGAGGGTACATAACAAAAAATAATAAAAAAAAATCAGTTGCGAAAATTCACATCAGCTAGGTGACGTCCATTACATATCGTCAATGCCTTCATGTGTAGGTACGGGTGACGAAATTGCCCTTACAATGTTTTCTGAAGTTTACACCCACGAATTCCGTATTCTTGAAATCCCTTCGGAAACCATAACATGGGAAATTGAAAAGGTTTCTCAAGCCATGCTTGATAGAAGTTTTGACCATTTCGCCACACGTCTACGTGAATGCATTGACAAAAATGGTCGCCACCTAACCAATGTAATTTTTCGCAACTGACATTTGATTTGAAAAATAAAATAGAAAATATGGCACGTCTCCTCGACAACTGACCCAGTGATTCTGCTATAAAACGTTATTTTTGCATTTGATATCCATGATTGTGGTTGAAAAAACTTTTGTTTTTCATTCCGAATCATCGAGTCTTTAATCAAACGGAATCATAATGCTTTCATGTTTTTGCAACAGAATCATCGAGTTGATTATCGACCTTTGAATCGAGTAAAAATGATATATGAGGCTCAAGGCGACACGTTTTACGCCTAATGGGTAATCATCCAATAAGTAGAAACGACCTTTTGTTAGAGTAATGAATGAAATGAAACTAGACCTAAAAATAAAACAAGGAAGCCACAGTTAGCCTCTGTTGGAATTGGAGTTGTGGTGAAAAAAATGCACATAAGAAGAAGAACCGCACAAAGGAGTCGGGTGCCACGTCGCACCACACCACACCGCACCGCACTGCACGGCAAAAGTTTTACTGCTTTGCCAAGAAAGTTGTGAGCACCTAACTTATTTACAAGTTTTTTGTCTTTATGGGATTTTATCGCCCCTGCTTGAAAATATCCCCTTAAGGGCAATATTACGAAGTTTAATTTGAAGTTGCGCGACAAGAAAACACGACCGCCGTCACCGAAAAACACGTGTTTGCGTCCCTTTATTTCACCTGTGTGTTTGGGGTGAGATGCGAAATTGCGAAATTGCGAGACGGGATTATGGTCGCACTCGCCTTGGACGTTCCTTTCCTCATCAAATCCTGACACCCGCATAATGAAACCTTACTCGGGTCCTACATATGCAACCCTTGTTTGAATCGACTGCGACTTTCCGTGTTGAATAGGTATGCCTCCAAGAGACTGGCTGACCCCGCGTTTATGTGCTACAGTTAAGCTTGGTTTACGGGGTTAGAATGGTCGGCTCAGTAGATGACCCAGTGCTTGTTTGATTGGTCGACCAAGTCGGTATAGAAGGGTACCGACAAATCAAACAAGCACTGGGCAACTCGGCCAAATACTCTACGCGTGTAAACCGTGCTTTACAGTTCGTTCGTAAATAAGAGCGACTCATCGCCGAATGAACTACAGACTACAGCCAACTGGCACAAGTGGATACCCGAAATACCTACAAGTGTACAAGTGTAAGTGGATCCTACGTTAGGTGGTTTGAGAACGCAAAACGTAGTCGGGATTGTATTTAGCGCTTGCTTGGGGTGTTATTCGCTTAGAAATAAAACGAATAAATTCATAGGGTTTGTAGTGCTGAGGAGTAGTAGTAGTGAATAGTGGTGAACAGACTGTTCCTAGAAAGGGGTAGTAAGTAGTGGATAGTTAATAGTGGACAGTGAAGAACTCCTACCCCGTCCTAGGGTCGTCGGCGTCGGCGTCGCCGCGCCGTCGGTGCGGTGTTGTTTTTGTTTATGTTTTTCTTTCTTCTTTTTTCTTTTTTCTTCTTTTCGCCTCGCAACCCGCCAAAAGAACAATCACCTTAATGGCTTTTAGGCAAATGAGAAAATCATCCGAGCTATGTCATCGAGTGTGTCGTGGATTTTTACGACTTTCGTAATCACGTTGCGGACTTGTCGTAATCAAAAGCGGCCGCGGCCGACCTTTTGTTCTCTTGTGCTAGAGATTTTTCGCAGTTGTGTGTGTTTCTCCCCCAATTTCTGACGAGCACAATGCACAGAAAAAGCCCGCGTCGAAAAATTGCTTTAGTTATGGTTACCTAACGTTCCGATTCAAGTTGATTGGAAAACGTCCTTTATTCGCTAGAGTGAAGCAATGGTAAAGAGGTGGGAGAAGGGGGAGAGGGAAGAGGGAAGAGCGTTCAGGCGGTCAGGAAAAAATCAACGAACGTCCAACCCTTTTCGTTCTACCGCAACGTACACCTCACCGATCCCGCGTTTCCATTTAGCTCGTGATAAGATTAATTCCCATCCAGGATGAAGGATAAATACTGCAATGGATAAATTAAGATTTCCGAAATGAAGCCAAAAATGACGTTGATGTATGATGAAGGAACAGCGCGCACCCCCCATCCATCACCCTCCGCCAACTAGCTAGCTGGCTTAGAATGGCTTTTCCATTCGAATTTCCATCTCTTTCGGACTGCAAATTACAATTCTCGTTGGGACGGGACGGGACGGGACGGGACTAGCTTTGAGGATACGTCTCCCGAGGAATCCGCTCTCTTCCTTGCAAATTTTCAGATTGGCTAACGCGAAAGTTTCCTTCAAATTTCGCTTCGAACCGGAAATGGTTGTCGACTGCCGCGCCGGCGTCTATACAGTACACTCCAGAGGTTTGGTCGGTTCTTCAATGTTAATGTTTCATTTTTTATTCTCTACTATGCTAAAACTTGGAAACAAACAAAAATCGGATAACGACATTGAGTTTTTTCCACATTAATATGTATGTTCTTGAGTACTATACACTCCTAGAGTTTGGTCCGTTTCTCCCGACTCATCCTGTATATCCCTATCGGCTGTGCAAGGGATTTGGAATCGATATGGAGTCTGGTCTGCCTGTAAAACCGAAAACACTTTGGCTTTCCATAAAATTTAGGCGCGCCGCGGCGCGCTTTATGTATTCGCCGGTTGTCTTCGGAGGATTGGGAATTTGTTCGAGACAGGGCTTCAAGTTATCCGGGGATCTGCGCTTCCATTTTGGAGACAGCGGGAGATCGTTATTCCGTCTAAATCACCAAATAATCCCTACTTGAAATGAAATTACGTGATCACTGTTCGAGCAGAACCGTAATCGAATACTGGGAGATTAGGATCGACGATCGCCTTTCGACGTTCGACGTCATCACAAGATCACAAGTGGCAGTTTTTCTGTAAAGACTTATAGGAGACATCCCCGCTATTGTTAGAAAACATGCGAATAGATCCGCACAACGTTTGGAAACAATGACTACACATACTGGAACTCAAGAACCAAAACGCATTTGCTGGTTTCTATTCCAAACAGGCGATTGTGCATCTCTGCCGATTGTTTCCGGTGGAGTTCAGGGGATGTTACGCTAATTTCAGCAGCTATCGGGCTTACGCCTGCGGTAATTTAAGTAAACAAAAGGCTGCCTGTTCGGCAGCTCGGCGTTGTACGGTTGCACCGTTGCAGTGTCAGCGTCAGCGCGTGCCGATGCTATTTGTGCCGCAAATACACTTTTTTAAATCCATACATATGTACATCAATGAGGTCATTGTTGGGAGAGCGGCAAGCGTAGAGTTCTCGTTCCACCCATAGTCAGTCAGAGTCAGAGTTAGAGCTTGAGCCAGCGCCAGCACCAGCACCACTATACCGCCACCGCCCCCTCACTGAAAGGCCAAATAAGCTCATTGTGCCCTCTAATTAAGGTTTAGTACGGTCGGTGAGCGTAATGGTGGAAGTTCGTGCTCCACTTTGGACCATCTAGGCGCAATGGGGTGAGTTATTTCATGTAGGGGAATTGGGTCTTATTTGAGCGGCGCGGCACTGCCAAGGAGGCGTCTGCGTCTGCGTCTGCGCCTGCGGCTGCGCTGCGGTTCGGGACTTGTCACCGTATTACCATTACTTTTTTCTGCAGAGTCATTCAGTTAGTTATCAACGCATGTTCCTAGTTTCTAGGATGTATCCCTCTCACTCGCACTCGTTGATATCCGCGTACATATGTGTGTCAGAAGCATCCGAAGCATCCGAAGCAATAAATCGCAGAATGAACCCGTGCTTCCTCTTTCTTCCCCGGAAAAGAACTAATGTAAACAAAGCTCGCCAACCGCTCACTAGCGCTAATCGCGATAAGAGGCGAAAACCAGATGGCTGCCAGCTATGCTCTGGCACGAGATACATCCCCCTCGCCTCTCTAGGGATTCCGTTGCCTTTTTCCCTAATCCGATATACATACATACATACATACATACATACATACATACATACTAGTACATACATAAATGCAGCTTCTATCAATAAAGTATTTCCTGTTGAATTCGGAAGCCCCGACCGGCAGATTCTACCCCTGAATGTCGCTGCGATTTTTTCATTTTCTGTCGACGAGATTGCCTTCCTTTTCTTTTCTTTCAAATGAAGAGCCAACGCAACGCAACGCGACGCGACGGGTCGGGTCGGGACGATCGATGAGGTTTGATGCTGCGACTCATAGTTATAAAATAACAAAATAAAAGATGCAAGTGTTCCTCGGGTGCTGGGCTTCCGGTTGGAAGGTTGCTGGAGGGCGCTGAAGGGTGCGAGCCATTGTCTACGGGCGAGAGTTATATCCGCTAATGATATTGCTGGCTTTCAGGCAAAGGCTTTATTGTCCGGAATTGGCGAGGTTTTGTAGTTTTACGAGCACTTGAGAGAACGATAACTCAAGGATAAACGTACTGGCTCAATTATTAGCGCTGTCGCTTTGACTCCGTGGCGGAGGAGCTACCTCTGCAACCATTCTAACTGATGTTCCACTAAAAATGGCCTCATTTACGACCAACAACGCCTAATGGTTGCCGCAACAAAAGAAGGTTTCTGAAGGGCCGAGTTGCTTGATTTACGTTCGGTATGCGTGATATTTGATTGATAAACGAGAATGCCGTGAATTCTGATGCACAGTTTATTGTTCGGAAACCGAAGGGTTAATCTTCAGAACAGAAATGTTGGATGGTAGAAAGAGATTTACGAAATTATGGAGCAATGAGAATAGAAGTGTTTGCTGTGGACTCGCCTCGTAGAAAGCCTAAGCAATAAAATGAATTCTAATTGAAGAATTTCTGTTGTTTGCAAACTGAATTAGTGAGTCATCTTCGTGCACACTTGTTTCACTTACTTACTTCAAGGGCTGTAGGGCGGTCGATATATTTAGAAACGGGGCGACGACGACGGCGACGGCGACGTCTTAAAACGGCTTTCGAATATTAGTTTTAAATCAAATTAGTCCGAAACAAACTTAATCTCCCTATCGCCTCCAGTCCAAAAAACAGACTCCTCTAACCACCGCACCGCACCGCGCAGCGCCAACGACGTCGCGTCGGCGCGACCCAATTTTTCGCTAATTTCATAACGCTCGGAACTTATCACCCGCCTTGTCATATGTAGGTACCATAAATAACTTGAGAGACGCCGCGCCTGGTTTCCAATAAACGCCGGGTCAATTTCAGGCGAGTCCCTACATCAAGGGTCGTGTAGGGTGGTGCAGTACGATGCAGTGCAGTGCAGGTAAAAGAACAAACATGACATTCCTCCATCTCCATTATAAATGTACGTAATGAAATGTTCAATCGTAGATGGTTCCCGTGACCAACTTTATTTGAGGAAGGATTAGCCATTTGAGTAGCGTCCGCAATCCCAGAATCCCCGCAAACGTAGCAAAACAAGGGCGGAGGGACGTGTCCGGAAGAGGGTAGTGGAAATCTGTAAAAAGTTTGTGTACTCAAACGAGAGTACACGCTATGAATGAAAATCCAGCGGTCGGGTCGGGTCGGGTCGGGTCGAGTCCGTTGGAGCGGGTCGAAGTGGAAAACTGAATCTTGACGTAAAAAGCCGTGCGATGCAATGCAACGGTTTAGAGTGTTGTTTTCCTCGGCAACTTTGATACGAGCCTAACGCTCCCTAATTCGGGATGATCGTGTTTTCGCATTCTTGTTCTGAATAGACTCGAATCATCACAGTTGGTTTGTAAAGAGATCGAGTGACACTGTCGTGGCACCAGATATGTGAAAGGTCTGAAACGGATATGTGTGCCATATGAGTGACAGGTATGCGCCAGTTGAGTTCGGATTTAAAGAATAGGGAATAAATGTGAAGAAAAATAGCGACGTAAGCGCGTTCCACAGCGAATGATAAAAACCCATCCTGCCGTAAGAATTTACCGGCGTAATTATTAGAAAAGTTCGCGAAGCGCTGAACTCAACATCTGAATATTTATAACGAGTGAAGAGAAGCCCTCCTCTTATTTATTGTCTCGGAGAATGCTTCTTTCATCGGACCTGGAGAGTGGGATTTCTAGTTCAGAATTTCATTACGATAATATATCAAGCAACCGTCGCGTCGGTGCTTCGTAAAGGGTGAGTTGGCGTAAAAGGGCGCACAGACATCAGCAAGAATAAAAAGCACGACGGAGAATACAATACCAATACATAATAAATAACGTCAATCCTAGAGGCAATCGAAAGTATAAGGGCCCGCATTTTGGAACAAAATTGGGTGGAGGGATGTATTATTGAATTTCCAGCAGCACTTTGAGCATTGCGGCTCCGCCACTATCACTATAGGCCCAACGAATTTAATAAATCGGTGCATCAGGACCCGTACAAGGGATGGCAAAGTGAGTCGAGACGAGACGAGACGAGACGAGGCGAGGCGACCTTTCCATGTACTCTTACTTACACTTACACTTAGGTACAATACCATACATCCGGCAAATGCGCACGGAGAGGGACGGACTCTCCCGGAAACGAGTACAACTGGCGCATCTTTTGATTGGCATGCTGGAGTGCTTTCCATTATGGGGAGAATATCAGGTTTGGGGATTTTTAGTTTTGGACGTTCTCTTGTAATTCGGAGCTTCGCCTGTGCTCCTCAACTAACATGATCAAAGCTTTGTCTACCGAGCTACCCTAATGCGATGCGGCCCACTCGGTGGCGCACTCGCCGCATAAGGGTTCAGACACGAATCATTAACGACATTGATCCTGTGTATCGTCTGTGCTTTAGTTTAGAGGTAGGTACGCAAAGAAAAAGTTAATATGGTAGAAAAAATAATATATACAATATATAATATATTGTTCGGCCGTGCAAAGTGACATGAGAGATGCTATTTAGGGAAATGACATATCAAGAGGTACGCCAATGAAAAAAAGTCGGGAACCGTTGCTCTATGTCATGTGTACCGTTCCCAATAGAATGTTTCATTCGTTTAAAAATGACGAGGAAGCTTTGTGCTCTGATATAATACACAAACGGAACGAAATTCGCCACACCGATGTTTTACCGCACCTGTACTTTCTGTCCAGAGAGTAACGAGATCAATCCTAACAAGCCGCACACGTATGTAATATTTCTCGAATGGCAGGCAACCTGGAATCGGAGAATTGGAGAATTGGAAAATTGGAGAATCGGAATAAACACGACGCCGACGCCGACGCCGACGGCCGTTCATGAACTTGTAACGAGACATTCGCTGGCGTCAGTTGTTCCTAACGACCCTCAATTCTACTAACTCGCCCGCGAATGGAATGGGTGTGAGGGTGGATTTGGTGCTAGCGTTGGTGGTGGTGGTAGTGGTAGTGGTGGGGCGTGAATGCCGCGACGGCCGGCGCGGCGCGGCGTCGATGTCGATGTCGATGTCGATCTGAGACGTGCCAACTTCCCAGCTCAATCCGGAACTGCATTCAGACAAAATTGGATCCGGGCTGCTAGTCCGACTACGGTTTATTGTGCTGGGGAATTTCCGATGGAAAAAGGTAAAAATTTAAGGTCGGTGCACACTACGTTAGATGCGATTCGATCCGGCTCCACATCCGCATCCTCCTTCGGTCGGGTCGGAGCTCGGAGCGACCCTACGGGAAACTGCTTTATTTTCTTCTTGGAGTTTAGCACAGCCCTCTCCACGCTTGTTACCGGTGTAAATGATACTGAACCGAATTACGGGGCAGCAGCTGCGCTGGGAAAGGAGGAAGGGAGGGGAGAACACACTTTAATTACTCATACTTTAGGACACGAATGTGTTTGCGAAACAGACCTACTCCTCCACACTTCATTATATTTGGTGGCGACTTCTTGAGTCGTTTCGAAATTACGGATAATTTGAATTTTGCAGACCGTTTGAAAATCACAGCTATTTCTTTTTTGCATATTCCGATGGGGGTGGTTGCAATACTTCTTGACAAAATCAATGCACTACAGTATCCTTATTATAAATGCTATCTACTCTTCAATACTTCGTTTTGAAAAATATAGTAAAACAGTATTTCCTTCGAAATTCTCCTACACTGAGAAAAATGCATGGAAATTTACACGCATAGTTTGTAAATCTACCAGACTATTTCGAGTAATATTGCAGGAAAAATCAAAGTATAATTACTGTACCATGGGAAAATTACATTTTCGGGT
>JAUIMY010000218.1:0-56792 GCA_033557855.1 Hydrochus callosus | reverse complement strand
TCAATACTCCAAACCGAGGTTTCTTGAATATGTACAAGGAAAGTTTATCTCAGTTCATGACTAGAACTTTGTGAAAACTTGTGTTTAAATTATGAAAGATGGCTGCAAACCGGAAAGCAATACAAATGAATATAAATAGTACATTTTTCAAAAATAATTCAAGATTTTTTCTATAACGAGATTCGGTTATAAAGAGCTTTTTTCCATTCCCCTTGCCTTCTCGTTATAGCGGAGTTCTACTGTATATATATAATTAATAATATATATATATATATATATATATATATATATAATTAATAATAATAATTGTTCAATCGCTGGCCAAATACGGACGCGGAGTCGCGTGCGGCATTTGACGAGCGTTGGATAATGCGCGTTATTTATTCATGGCGCAAGCATGATTAATGCAGGCGCGTGCATGTCCATCCCTACACTAGTCGTGTTGGACGCAACGAGCGTGGGACAAGGGGGCGAGACCACTTAAATGGGACGATGCTTTTTGGACACTTTGCGCTATTTATTTCCAACGCAACGGGATACATCGAAAGGACGAACCCTTAAAAAATGTCACTAGGATAATTGGGGTCCAAAAAATGTAATTACGAAATAATACAACAGGATTAGTGATTAGGATGTGATATGTATAAGGATGTAATTAGGATGCTGTTTAATCAACGCAGTATAAAAGGGTATGTAATTAGCAGGCGATGTGGAAGGAAGGCTTTGTAAGTATAAAGGGGGTGCAGGACCGACTTCCAGTTGCGAGTACGTGGTATGAAAGGATTTGTAGGAATAAGGCATAAGTGTGGATCCGAGCGGCGTTTTCCTTAAACGGCGGCACTTAGGGGCAATTATTCCGCCATTAGCACGAGAGTTGAGGCTCTCGGGTCCACGGAGCGTGCGAAGTGCCCGGAGTTGAGCACTCGTGTTCGCGTTGTTTTTCTGCGTGCACCGTTATCAAATTGTGCGGCGCTATTCCAGGTGAATACTGCGATGCCCGATGATTTTGCATGTGGGGAAAGAATGCGTCCTAGGTATGCAAAACGCGCCGATTTGTCCACGTAATGCCGGCGTCCGCTATGCGTTTAATCGCGCCACTGGGACGCGAAGTGATTACCGCTTTGTGTTTGCCGGAATGCAAATGCAGACATTTCCATGAGGGGTCCGACTTTTTGCGGCGGAGGAGCGGGAATTTTTAATGCGCGCGCTAGGATCGCAGGCGGGTTTGATTGTTGGGGTGTGTTATGCCGTGTGTATGGGGGTGCGAAAGGAAAGAGAAACAAAAAAGTGTCAGTTTTTATTGATTCGCGTGTGCGGTGTGTCGAGTAGCGCTGGCTGCGCACGAAACCCACATCAAGTCGACTCTGGCTGTCCAACAGAGAGATACATCACTCAACAGACGTTTACTCTCTTTTGTTCGGTCGGAGCCTACTTCCGCGAGCGCTTCGTACGTGGAATGCGCGGGGACGAGGGGGGGGGTTAACAATTTTCGATGCTATTTTCCGGGTTGTCTGAGATGCGGGAGGCCCTTGAGAAGAGGCAGGTTTATACTCAGGCACGGGGTGGCTGTGGCTACACGCTTTCAAGTTGTTCCGCGCGCAGAAAATTGGGGGAGGGGGGGGAGACGGACTGAGAAAGCGGGAATCCTAAACAACCACTTACCGCGGCAGATGGATGCCTAGCTGGGGTTGGGTACATGGCTGCTTGCGTCTTCCTCTCCCCTTTTCACACCTATCTCCCTTTCTTTTCCTTGTGGCCCTTGCCTCGGTACCTCTCTCTCTCAATTACGCGCCCACGAGAGAGAAGAGACGGCCCATAACCTCAACCTTCGAGTCGTCCGTGCGACCACTCGGTGGTCACTGGCTACATAATAACACGCGCACGAATTCCGGGTCGAATTGCAACGGATTTTGTTTCACGCGAACCCGCACTACTCGTCCTCGTTCAACATTCACCCCGCGAACACTCAACTGCGACCAGAAATACCGCTGTAGCGTCGGGAACGTCTCATCGCTCGGGCCTCAAGTGCCCAAATTCAAGCCGCTCGAGTCGCGAGCTCCCCGTTCCGCCGAAGAAGCGCCGAAGGAAGGCCGCAGCGACGCGACCCCTCTCATCCGCGGCACGCCACCATCAGCGCGACGTACGCGGACCATCACGCACCGTAACGACGCCAGCGACGCCGGGCCGTCGCACGCACATGTCCACCGGCAACAATCGCAGACTGAGTGAGCACGGAAACAAAACAAGAACGCCGCCGTCCCACGCACACGCAGAGATAACAGCGACGCGCGTCGCCCGGCCTACTCGGACTCGTCTGCTTCTGGCGTCGCGCACGCCGACCGAGAGAAGCCGCCGAGACCACGTGGTCGCCCTGCCGCATACGTCACGGCCGCGAAGGACCAATAAAAAGCGGAGACGGCGGCTTGACGCACCGCGTCAAATCAACGTGGACTGCGTGACGCGGACGCGGGGCGACGCCTGGCGGTTGAAGGCGCTATCAAGCACGAGGGTCCACTGTCTTACGGCAGTTTGCTGCCTGTTTTCCGATCCGTGCTGTTTATGCCGTCGGGAACAATTCCCGTTCTGTTGCTGCAAATATAGGTGGCGCTCGGCCGGCGAGTGTCCTAGTTGATTTTTTACGCAGCACATAACTCTCCGGGATGAACCCTATTGACATGGCCTCCCTTTATGATGTTTTTTTTTTAAATCACACTGTATATATTCATCCATGCTATTGATTGCCGGATGCGAATGTAAAGTTTCAGGCCGTGATCGTTGAGTGAGTCGGCGGACATGAACGCGCGTCATTCCATATTGAGACAGTACGTCCAAATATATACCTAATATCATGGATGAATTAATATATATATAAATATATATAATATATATTAATTCATCCATGCTAATATAATCAAATATATCAAATGCCGGTGGGGGTAATTCTTGCGCACACGGAGAAGGCGTGCGCAAACAATGGCGAATCACTGCGCAACCGGCGTTTGATAACCGAAGCATGGGAACATCTACATGCACCACACGGAAGCTACGCATCTTGCGCCAGTGCCCCCTATAAGAAAGCGCAGCATGGGATTTGGGCCAGTCGATCCCCCCTCCCCCTTCCATCGCGGCGCAGCGGCTGCGCTTGAGCTGCGCACACCGACGAGCAGTCGTTCGGCAACTGTCGGTCGCAGCTGTCCTGCGATGGCTCGCGTCCGTCATTCATAAATAAACCCGGTCTGTGGCCAGTCTGTCCGCCTATTTTGTTTTTTTTCTTTTCGGGCCAGGGGAAGTGCCCAGCCGCCATGGATTTCAAGAGCGTGGTGTACAACGCGGCGCGCGACGGGAACCTCAACAGGCTGAAGGTGAGTTTCCAGTCAGAAACGGCCGGGAAGACGGGCTATCGCGACCCCTTATCGCACCCGCTCATTGTTCCTCCCGCCTCGCGGACCGTTGGCGGGCGCCGCGAGCCTCCGCTATCGTCTTTTGTCCGATAGCGCACCTCCGATCGCGATCGTCGGATGTTTGCGGCGATCGATTGTCTTTTTTTCTCTCTCGAATCCCGCTGATCTATAAACGGTGGACAATAAACTGCCGCGCTAAAAATAGGGTCTCCTGCGAGGCCGGATGAATATTTTGTCGGACCGATCCACTCGGCGAGCGCAGGACGTGCCCGATGAGCAATCCCGCGATGTTTTACGCAAATCCTGCAGTGCGTTGTTATCTTTGGGGTAAATAGCTTAGGGTTCTCCCATCCCCCCCTCCCTCAAAATCAACCTATTTAAGCCCCTTAGCTTAGGAATCATCAAATCGTTGGATTTTTCATTGGGACAGATTTTTCCCAAATGTGGGACCAGCCAGCCTAATTGGGCAAATTATTAAAGGTGGGACTGCCAAGGAAAGATTTACCCCCCCCCCCGCCAATCATTATAATCTGGTTGTTATGACAAGACAAAAATGGATATGAAGATTGAGAATCTGACTCAAGATTCATCCATCGTTCAGAAGAAGTGGTGTCGCGCGACTACGAGCAACAGTGCATCGCGCAAGTAAACAAGTTCCACAGACCGCCGAGTTTAATGCACCTTATGTCATCCGCCTACTTGCTGCAAGTCAACCGTTTCTTCGCCGTCATTGTTCTAGCTCCGATCAGCTCAGACTTAATTTCGGATTGAAATAGATCAGCGCAGACTTCATTTTAAATTCAAATAGAATGCGCTTCGATGTAGGAATTAGAACGCCGCGAGTCATTGGTCCGGGGGGGACGGATGTATAATGCGCGGCAATGTCCATCGTTCGATGAGGCCTCGCCTCAAAGTCTGATGCGCAACGCAATCTAGAGCGAAAAATGTCCTCGCGAGCCATTGCTTTGCAAACAATCGAGCGACGTTGTTCTCGGCCTATATCTCCTGTCTATTGTCGATGCTCATCATCAGTCGACAACTTTCCGTTTTGTGCTCGAGTTGTGTCCACCCACTGACTTCGCTGTATGCTCGCGACAACAAGGCCAACATGACTGTCAGTGTTGAAGATTTGGTACGTACGCGTGCATAAATCCCGATTTGTGCACGCAGATTTCCCCAACATATCTCCATCCCAAAGGTCGGGATTTTTATCTTCGCGTAAATTTCCGAACGATACTGTAATTCCCAATTTGCCCGATCGACCAGCATCGCCTTGTATTATGTCACCGGCGGATTCGTGTCAAGAGTGGACCCGAATTGTCCACTACCTATACCAATTTCTAAGTGAAAGCGTTGCCGAGCCGTTACGCAATCTATTGCCTCCGATCTCTTCTGGCTGAGCTCCACGGTGATATATGCCCGCCTGGGTGTAGATTGCACATTCACCAACTCGGTCTTGATCACTTCTTTTGCCTCCCCCCCCTTTGTATTTCCAATCGGATTTTCGTCCTTTTCGACCTGCGCCACTTCAATCGTCGTCCGAGTCCACGTGTTCGGTATTTTTCCGCGCCTACGCGATTCCACCTTCTGCCAACATAGCACGCAACATACCTGCCCTGTTACGTTATGGTCGCGAATGACCCGTTCGCATAATATCCTATCAACATGCAAAACAGCCACGGAGGGATTTCTTTCTCCATTATAATCAATAGGCGGCAATTACTGCTGTCGCGTTGTTTACGACGAACTCGAGTCGCTAGAGGACGGTTAGATACTATTTACGTTTGGGACCGTTAAAGCTGCGTCCACACCATGACAGTTGTCACGATGGTCCCTTGTCCGAAACGTCGGCCACATTCACAAATTTGACCCATATTTTCTCAAGTGTCGCGTGGACGTAATCGGTCATTAGCATAATTCGCGTTCGAATGGAGATTGGCGAGTCTCCAGGGATTCGACTGTCTCCGTCAACAGTCACTCTCTGGGTTATTACGTGTTGAATTTCTACGTTTAACAACTTCGTTGCATGCGTACGGATGGTGTCGACGCGACGTTTCCCATAAATGTTTTATCTTGTACTGCTTGGGATCGTCTTGTCCTCAACTCCTCGCGAACGCGTCGTCCCACACCTTTGTGATTATGCAGCCTTTGTCCCATGCGCTGTTTATAATAGTGTCCGCTTAGTCACAGATCACCAACTCACGGCACAAAGAGTGCGAGATCGAGTGCGGAAACTCCAGGAGAAAGGGACTAAAGATTTAAAAATAGCCACCTCTTTGTGAGGATCGCGCCCGAAGAATTTTCGTGTCTGCACAAGGGTCGGTTGACTGGTGTAGATGTACCCACTTACTTGACAACATACAACCCCTTAGCTCGTCGTATGTTAATGCACTTTGGTGTAGATATAGCTAAGTATGTACTTTGGTATAAATATAGCTACCTATGTATGCACTTTTTTAGTTTTTAGTTCAGGTATTGGTATAATTAAAACGTAAAGTAGATGGGGACATAGACATCTGCACAGATATGGATGGCTAAAGGAATAGGAAACGTATCTTCTCTAAGGTTAAACCGCTTTCAGTCGACTTGAAAATCCGGTCATAATTTGCAGATCATCGGCGATAATAGCCTCAGAGAAAAAATCCTACAGGCTACATCGCCGACTGAATGCTGATCCACAGTGTGGCTAAATACCTAATCGGTTAGTCTGTTTGGGAGGTGGACGAGCGCGGCTATTCCCACACCATTTGGTAATGAAATCTCGCGTGATAACAATGACTCTGCAGAAAACGTACCATTTCCCATGGTACACCTCCGCATAGATGTCGAGTCACTACACTTTCGCACAAACACAGTCGCAGGTCGGTGCTGGGAGTGTTGCACGGAGAGCAAAACATAGACGGCTCATACAAGGGAACTGAACGGCCTTCGCGTCCCAATACGGCGGTGGTTAACGACTTTCAGCGTACTTCCGCATTTGCCGCAGACGGATCGCATATCGACGACTGTCGATGCAACGCGCGTCATTCGGCCAGAGGGAAGACAAAGAGTCGATGGGCGAGACTTGGGACAAAGAGTCCATGGGCAAGACTTGGGACAAAGAGTCCATGGGCAAGACTTGGGACAAAGAGTCCATGGGCAAGACTTGGGACAAAGAGTCCATGGGCAAGACTTGGCACAAAGAGTCTGCATGCACAACTGAAAAGACGGTTTATCACCGATGCCCAACTCTGAGTACGCGATAGGGGTTGTTAAGGGATAGCTCTATGTTGTTAATTGGGACAATGTTTGAAGATGAGTGGCGATAAAGTGCTGACGTGAGGCCGCGATTGTTGCGACAAATCTCCAAACGACCATGCGATATCCCAGAATGCATATTCAAGCGTCCGTGGAGAGTCCACGCACACACGTGATAAGTGGATTCCTGATTTACGAGTATTGGGAAACGCAGCGTGTTATCCAATAGAGGCACAATGTGTCCACTCACCGCTGTGTTGGGTCGTCGGGCGATTCACCTTGCCACACAGCTCGGGGGACCTTGACAATAGTTTAAATATTGAGCTATTATGTAACACCTTCGGCCGAAACAGCGCGTCACACGAAAACAAGTGAAATCGGCAGGCCAGTAATTGGATTTGGCCGTTGGATAGGCAGCAATTTTTTTCATCAGAATTAATGAATTGGTTGCCTAGGTATCATCGCCTCTCAAAGCCCATAAACCATTATAATATACGCTCCATATTTTCCGTGCACCTTCTCCATGTGAAAGAACCCGGCAGCTACGAATAATGCCCATAAACTATTATAATATACGCTCCATATTTTCCGTGCACCTTCTCCATGTGAAAGAACCCGGCAGCTACGGATAATCATAGATTTGGCTTAAATCATCCGATTGGCGCGCAGCGGCCTAATGCAAGCGCACTCTTGCTAATTACTCATCGTCGAGTGGGGGGGGGGGAGTAATGCAGCGATGAAATCGAGGCTAATTAGTGGGTCGGGTCATTAGTTTGGGAATAACCCGCAGCTTGAATCATACTCATTACGTTGCGCATGGTACTCGTACTTGGAGCGATGTGCAGGAACTTACGAAACAGGTTCCGCCGGCGCAGAGAGCTCTGGCAATCCCACTTTTTCAAGACAATCTGAAACCTAGGTCGAAACTTTGCCAGTCGCGAGAGAAGACACTTTCGCGGACAGTTTCCGATTTGTGCTTATCCACGCAGCATTAGGAATTTTACATCTTTTATCGCGTTTTTAAATCGCCATCTACATTTTACCGCCTTATCAACGTTTCAACTGCTCCCATCTACGTTTCAACCACTCCAGCTACGTTTTTACCACTGTTTTTCCCTGCACTTGGTGTTCGTTTTCCCCTTTGGTGTACCAATTCGCAATACAACCCACGGAAAGTGCGCCTCATTATCGGAACATAGTTGGTTTGAAGACAACACTTAAACCGACATGCTGTTTCAATTGTTGATAAAGTTGTGCAGACGCTCGATCAGGCGCAACAGGAAATGGATCACCAGGAAAATCAAGATGGTACGTTGGAAATTGGAGATTTCAGACGATTGAAAGTTGTTTGTTGTTTTCGCCACCTCTTCAAGATCAATGTCACGGCGGAAACTTTCTCCCTATATAGATATAAATAGAGAGAAAGCAAGGTTTAGAGTCTGAGCTTTAGAGATCCGTTTCCTGTTTTGTAGGTTTGGTCATCAGTGTCCACCTCAGTTTCTCAAATCCCTTGGAACGTATAAGATTAGTCGCACGACTTAATATAATGATGTTATGTGCACATTTTTCTGTGATGTTTTAAATTGTTTGGCCGCAGATAAATTACGGTTGGTAGCCTTGGAACCGTGCAAAAAAAAACCTGGCAGAACCCAGACTTAATTTGTGGGGAAATTACGCTAATTTGGAATTCGCAACGAGAAATGTGGACTCGCCAAGAATATGTTTGCGCAGAGTCTAAAGATAACTGGCACAAACGAACGCTTCTTTTATCCTTCAACCATCGCGATTTTTGGGCTTCCGCATTATGCACGCAAAGAAAGGCTCGGCACCTTGGAGAATGAATCTATAATCAAATGTCTGTGCACTACCTTGTACTGCTCACTCCTTAAAGATCAGAATTTCTATTGATATGGACTCGTTGACAAGTGTTTTGCTTGTCAAGTACGATGAAAGTCAAAATTTTAAAGTCTATCATCAATAAATCCCTCAGTTCCCTACTCTCCACTCACATCCACGTAATGTATAACCCGCGTCCTGTTCTCATATTACGTACGGAAATTCTACACGACCACTGCACATTAAAACCTTACGCGCTTAATACTACCTTCGCCCCAAAATTTCACTTTCAGTATAATTGCCCAACTTTTGGCGGCACGCACCAAGGAAGTGCAACCATTCGATGGCACGATTAACCGTATTTCAGATATACCTCCACTGCAACAAAGGAAAAGACGAGGTGTCGATGCTAGTGGCAGCGAAGACCTCAGGAGCGACACCACTGGTAATCGCCTGCAGAAATGGACACTACGACGTCGCCGAGTATCTCATAGAAAAGTGCCATGCGGACATCGAACAGCCCGGATCAGGTCAGCCCGAGTAAATTTTTCCCATGCGGTTTACAAGTTGCCGAACCAAAGGACTTTTGTGCTTTGTTTCATCACAGTTTCCATTCTAAAAGTGCAATTTCTCCTAATACAGTGATGTTCGACGGTGAAACAATCGAAGGCGCTCCGCCTCTGTGGTGCGCCGCGGCCGCAGGCTATTTGGACATCGTGACTCTTTTAGTGTCGCACGGAGCCAAAGTCAACAGCACAACGAGAACAAACTCAACACCGCTCCGAGCGGCTTGTTTCGACGGCCACTTGGATATTGTCAAGTACCTGGTGAGGCACGGAGCAGGTGGGTCAACACGCGTCGTGGCGTAAACCTCCAGAGTTTATGTCATTGTTCTTCAAAGAGTACGAAAGATTTCCATAGAATTGAAGTGGGCCATGTAGTAACAATTGTCAAACCCTTTTTACGGTTCCACCACATTACCATTTGTTCCTTGTACACGTATGTACCTAATAATGCGTTGGGTTTTTGTAACCGTCTTGTGCCGGCACCATTTGCATAAATGTAGCCTTTAATAGTGATTACTTCCAATCAGGGTACGCTATCGTGTACTTCGCTATCAATTCAGGTCTCTAAATCAATCCATTAATTTTTTTCTATCCATCAGAAGAACTAACTCATTTATTCGTTGATTATTCATGATTGCTGATTGAAGTTGAAATTTCGTTAGATATCGAAGTGGCCAACAGGCACGGCCACACCTGCCTTATGATCGCCTGCTACAAGGGACACATTTGGATCGCGAAGTACTTACTGGAGCTGTCTGCGCAAGTCAACCGGAAAAGCGTCAAAGGAAACACAGCTCTGCACGACTGTGCGGAATCAGGCAGCTTGGATATCCTCAAATTGCTATTGAATTATGGAGCCACAATGGACGTCGATTCTTATGGTTGGTACCACACCATACCATACCACTCGTTACTGTTGTTAATAATTATTTTCAATTACAATTTAATTTATAATCATAATTATTCGGCAGGTATGACCCCTCTGTTGGCAGCCGCGGTCACCGGACACAACCACATCGTGGAGTACCTGATCCGTATCCCGCACCTCGTTTCCCGCAAAGAGAGAATAGACTCCCTGGAGCTCCTAGGGGCCACGTACGTCGACAAGAAGAGGGACATGATTGGCGCGCTGGAGTACTGGAAGAGGGCGATCGAGGACCGTTACCACGGCGACGGCCCGCCCCTCCCGAAGCCCAAAATGCAGAGGGTCGCGGCTTACGAATGCACCGTGGAAATTGACGATTTGGAGGGGCTGGACGATCTCATGGCGGACCCGGACGAGATGCGGATGCAGGCTCTGGTTATGAGGGAGAGGATCCTGGGGCCGGCACATCCCGACACGAGCTACTATATCAGGTCTTTAAAACTGACTTTTCTCTATAAGTTTAGCCTGGTGTGAACGATTTCAGCCAACATTGGTGGAAAGGAGATTACGAGGGGCAATGCAAGTTATTTACGACTCTATCTAATTATCTACGCGTTGAACTGAAATTAATTCTATATCTACTAAATAGGTACCGAGGGGCTGTTTACGCGGACGCTGGAAAATTCAACCGCTGCATCGAGTTATGGAACTACGCCTTGGATATGCAGCAGTCGATGCTCGAGCGGCTCAACCCGATGACCCAGAGCAGCCTTCTGTCCTTCGCCGAGCTCTTCTCTTTCATGATGGGCGAGGAAGGAAAACCGACGACCCGAGGCCGGGTCGTCCCGCCCGTCGAACTGCAGGAGTTGTTGCGCGTGTTCAACAAAGCGGTGCGAGAAGTGGACTTGGGCAATCAGATGATGGAGAAAATGCCGACGGTCGACCGCGATGTCACCTACTTAACTAGAGTTTTAGTACTCACTTTGCACCTGGCTTGTCTGCTGACGCGGCTGCTGGAGAACGGAAGGTGCGGAGAGAGCGCTTCGGAGGAAATTTGCTCCGCCATATACAGCTTGGTCCGGTTGAAGATCCGCAGCCGATTGGGGCAGACGGCGTTGCACTTGGCCTGCTGCAAGGAGGCTATTCTAGTCGGACGGTACCCCGCCTGTCAGTTTCCCTCGGCCCATTTGGCCCGAGTGCTGCTCAGGGTCGGTGCCGACCCGAACGCCCGAGACGACGAAGGCAACACCCCGCTGCACTTGGCGGCCATGGCGCGGCCGTGCCCGCCCACCCTGGCCCGGATCCTGCTCAAGCGGGGCGCGCACATCGACTCGGTGAACAACAACGGGGAGACGTTCGAGAGCCTGCTCCGCGGACAGCAGACGCACGAGCTGGTGAACGTGGCGCGGTACACGAAACTGAGTTGTTGCGCGGCCCGCGTCATCCGTCAGTTCAAGATCCCGTACAGAGGCATCGTCACGCCGCAGCTGGAGCGGTTCATCGCGGACCACTGAGCCGCGCCCGCAGCTTGACGACCGTCCGTGCGCGGACGGAGAGCGAACCCGGCATCTGTCAAGTGCAAACAAAATAAAATGAAATACAATGTGATAGAAGAAAAATGGAGAGACTTGGCGCGGAGCACCCGGACCCGGGGGGCGACGCACTTTTACCCGTTTTTTAGTGAAATTATACTAATGGTTAGGCAATTTTAAACGTTGAATCCTAGCGGAGCCCGCGGCCGCATGCGTTTACACATTGCGAGGATCATTGATTATATTATGCATACGATATAAATTTTGTTATTCGTCCTATTTGAAAATAAAGTGCGCAAACTTAGCGTGGCATCTCGATCATTCTCATTCGCTCCTCGATATCGTTAAACAAATGTGTGGCTTATTTAGCTTGAAGAGGACCAGCCCTCCCAAGTTCTAGATTATTCGCCTAGCTCTTTGCAATCCCATGTTATTTTCGCTATGGTACTAGTGTAGTTGTGTACGGGTTTTTGAGGTTATGTAGTGCATTCGCGCTCGTGGAGAAAGTTGCACTCGAGAATATCAAAGTATTGGATCACAAAGGGTTAGTGCTGCCATCTCGTCGAGAGTTGTACGAATCAAATTATTTATTTTTCAACAATCTTGGATGACGTACAAAAAAAATGAAATTACAATAAATTACGAATTATGACCCGAACGCAACGCCACTACTGCGAGCCTGTCGACAGCAGAGCCAAAAGTCCAGCGGTGGTTCCGATGGAAAGGGTGTAGTTCACCGCGGGCGTGAACGAGCGGAGCAAGTAGAAACTCGCCAGGATGACGAGGGCCAAGTAAATGGCGTTGTTGTAAAAGATGGCGAAAGTGGTGGCTTCGAAGTCGGCGACTTCGTTTTTCTTCCACAGCACCCTCTCGTCCTTCTCCTTCTTGCTCATCTTCTTGTCGTCCGACAGCTTCTTGTTGACTTCCCTAGCGACGGCTTCTTCCCTCTTGACGGCGATCTTGTGCTTCAACGTGAACTTGGTGTTCCTGTAGGCCATCGCCATCAGGTAAGTGGAGGCTGCGGTCACCAAGATGAACAGCAGGAAGCTCGAGTACAAGTCGATCATGTGGATCCTCCAGAAGAGCCAGATGGGCACGGCGGAGACAATGAAGGCGTTTCCGTAGAATAAAGCTGACGATTTGGTGGTGACGTTCCTGCTGAAGTCTTGAAGGAGGAGCTCTTCTTCTTTAGTGAAGGGTTTGTTCTGCGACTTGGACATTTTAGCGTTTGGTCTCTTCTATTTTGGGTAGGAAGACGAGTGTTTTGGTTTTACCGGGCGGTTTATGAATTGAAGGTTGGATAACCTTCAAAGTACAACTGGACCGGTGGTTGTTTTCGACTAATCCGCACTAAACTGTAGAGAACTGTGTGGCATACACTGAGCAACTGCTCCAAGCACAGAACACGCGTACAAATGGGAACACGAAGCCTCCACGTAGCAAGCAGTCGGATTCGTGTCAAGTCGTCCGCGTCATGGACTTAATTTAGTGGTCACGTGAGATCACCATGGTCACCACTAATTCACTTCATGGATCGTTGCGTAATATTGGTTGCCTGTGTTGAAGGTGCAATATACTGTGGTCCAACGGAATATTTTATCACTGCACTGCTCCAACGGAAAATTATTACAAACAGATTTTTCTTTCTCATTCGACAAAAATCAGTGCACGTGACGATTTTTTTTTAAATATGTTTATATTCGGAAAAAATCGATATATTCCATATTTTTGTCCCTCACTGTATGTACCCACAGTCTGTACCTGCACCTGTCATCATACATTTGATCACCTTCATCTGCGATATGACATAAACATTGCGTTCCATTTATCATGGGCCATAGCATAGACTAATAATTATATATAGTATACTCGTCTGTGGCCATAGGGATTTACGTGGGAAATCTTTGACAGGATGCAGCTAGGAAGCGTAAAAAACACAGCATCGGGAAAATTGACCATTGTTTAGTCCCAATTTTAAGCCGATGACAGCACAAATCGCGAGTAGGCAGGGCCACAAAGGCGCCCCGGTGCGGCCCTGCACGGCGTCTCCCTTGCTGGGGGGGTGAGCAACCCTCGCGCGGAGCGTCGCGACGCGTCGCGTCGCAGTATGCGCTCGAAGGGCGCCCATACAACGTGCACGCGCGTCTAGACGACGCGCACCGGTGCGACCGGAGTGTTTCCGGTGCGTCCCGATGCACCGATTTTTATCGCCGAACAATTGCCGGCTGGAGTTTTGAACAAACGGCGGCCGCTCGTGCGCGTCAAAACGGCGACGAAAGTGGCACAGCAGGAACTCAGAAAGTTGGACAGTTGAAGTTCGAGCACGCGGTTGGGCCTCCGTCACGAGGGGAGAGAGAATTTTGGGACCACCTGTACAGAATCGAATCAACAGCGCACCATTGTTGGGGAATTCCCTTGATTGACAAGCATACGTAATTCGAGTAAGTTTTGAGTTTGTTTGTGTTGGGGTTTCGTTTAGTTTATGACGTAATTAAAACAAGTCTCGTATTCTCCATATTACCAGAGATTATTGTATTTATCAGAGACTATTGCATTTCTAGTCTTTGATATTATGTAAACACCATTTTTGTTGTTGCTCTTCTAAGTCGAGATTCAACGATAATGCCGACGCTGACGTATCATAAAATTTTCATGTCACGCGGTACATTATTTTGAAAAAAAAAACAATGATCTTCCGTTTAAATGGCGCCATCCCTCATCCCAACCACCCGAAACCATAAATCCCACGCAGAGAACAATTTGCCACTTTGCCACCCCCAGGCAACGGGAATTAATTAAAACTCCCCATAGCCTGTATGCGCGTGGAAGCCGTTCCTGAAGTCGTTTCCACAGCAAAGGACTAATTCTAATCCAGAAACGGCAACACTTAATGGCCCGCTGTTATGTTTTATGCGCAATGGTTTTAGGGGAAATTCGCTCGTTCGAAAGTAATGGGGATTCGTGTCTCTGATATTCCCCGTATCCCCCACAATGTGCACGTAGGTGAATGGATATCCAAATCTTGGATCATGGATATGACCACAGATGTGATATGACGGAAATTCGCCTTTGAGTGACAGTGACAGACGGACGAACAAACGAATCTCCATTCGAGTAAGCGAGTCGAATGTTCTAGAATAAACAAATGACACTCTCATGGACAAACACTGACAGGGACTCACCAAATTTCCCGTTCGATCTCGAACTAATCCTAATGAAATTCAGCACTCGTTCCACCCACAGATCACTCCGGAAGTCCTCGCGACGCGTTTCCATCACTTTTCGTCGAAAATCGCCCGTTTTCAACCTTAATTTCCGCATTCAACCGGAAAATTTAGACGCGAGCTGTCAGTTACAAAACAAACTAACCGAACCACTAACTGAACAGGTTCGGGTAATTCCGAGCGTACTCGGCGACGGCGCGCAGGCGGCCATACTGGAAACTAGGGGATGCTTAGCAACGCGATTGCAGACGACGTTTTTGAATGGAATTCATTCATAATTTTGGCGGAATTTTACTATTTGAAGGGGCAATGACCTCTGCGCGTACTACGCTAGTACTACGGAGGTATGACGTTTTTATCAATGGAATCCCCTCATTGCCAGTGCTTCATTGATTTATTTTACACGCACTATTAATTATATTATCAATATATTATTAAACCTACTAGTCAATACGAAGTTTTTATACTCTTCAAAACGAAGTTTTATTTAGTTGCATTTATTCGATTATTTCAGGCCAACAAAGGTGGACAAAATTATTTTCCTAATCTGGCAGGGTGCAGCCAGCAACAATGGACGCTTCGATATTTATGGTTCGCGTGGTGACGCGATTTTCTCAGCTTTCCTCCATCCCCCAAGCACCCCTCGGTTGACCCCTCAACTACGAAAGCCCCCCCCCCCACAACTCCGGAGTAATAAGTTTCCATTTAGAATGGCGTATCGATCGTCTGGTTTCATATTTACTCGTTACCCGTTTCACCTTTTCAGTTCTTCTTATTTTCGAATCAACAACAGTTCCTGATTGAGTGCAGTTCGGCCGTAAGCTCCATAAATTCTTCGCTTCACCGGCAGTCCGCCGTTTTTCCCAATCTTCCCCCTTTCATTGCATCCAGCGAGCTTGGGTTCCCAAGAAATGATTTTCACCTTTCCAGTTGAAAAAGCAACCCTTTCTCCATGGGAATTATTCACGCAATTGTTTTATGAGTTCCCGGAGGAAATGATTAGGTATTTCCTGGTTCCGGGCATCGAGTGAAAAATTAATTTCGGGCAATCCGAACTCCATCACATAACAGCACGAATTTCGAATTTAAATAGTGGGAACTGGGGTAATCCTCCTCGTCGCCTCGTTGAAAATGCGGAGTTGAAGTCTCCAAGGGAGAATCTGTATAATTTTCACTAATTAAAGGCTCGTTTGGGGATTAAGCGGCTTAATTAAAAAGCAGCCCTCTCGAAACTCGAAGGCCTCTTAAATCAATGAAGAATGGAGGAACCCGACACCGTTTCAGGCTTCACTTTCCCCCCAACTCCATTTCCATGGAGTCACTTCAAAGGCGTAGCAGTTTTTCTCAGGCTTCTCCCTAATCCGTTCGGTTTCCGGAATTATGAAATTAGTCGGAAATCTTTCTTCTCTTGAGTATTGCAATGTGAGCAGAAACACAAAGGTTTTAGATGGTCCATGGAGTGCTTACACTAGTACTTAGGGATTTCGTTGGGAATTACTGTACGTCCAGAGTTAGGGAACATTACAGGTTTGTATATCGCGGCCAGTTTGGCAATTTAACTATCCCTGGATGCAGCTCCTAGATCCTACTAGTCTGGCACTTCAATGCAACAACCACCAGCAAATCCCCAAAGTATCCATTGAAGTTGGCAGCTCTCTGTTTGAGCCTGAACTCTGAGCAACTGTTTGAACAAGTGTACTATGCTGCAGCGGAGTAGTTAACAAGTGTAATTAATCCTTCATTAGAGCTTGACAAGCGTCGACAGGGGCCGATTAGCTTTCGTTATGTGGACTTTACGTAACGTATTATTTATGTACAATACAGGTACGAGGGTGTAGAAAAATATACCCTATTATTAAAATGTCAGGAGAAATTGCTACAATGATTATTCTAGTCGTTAAACTACGAAACATTGTAAAAGGCAAGCCCGCACATAGGCAGCGTGGCCGAGCGGTCTAAGGCGCTGGTTTTAGGCACCAGTCCGAAAGGGCGTGGGTTCGAATCCCACCGCTGTCAACAGTCCTTTTTACAGCATTCAATATGTGCTCCTTAAAGATACACTACTAAAATAAACTTGTACTAGTACTGATCAACACACTAATCAAGTCAAGTCCCAATAAGGCACATGAAACCCAAACTTGATAAACAATTACTCATTTAAAAAACTTAGTTTTGAACAGAACAGAAAACGACCCACCCCCCTCTTTCGAACGGAAATGAATAATGCATCCATAAGGCGGATAAAAAATTTATAAAAGAATTTATTGGTCAGGTGGAGCGAACGTCTGAAGTCGTCCCGAAAAGTAACAAATTCCCCATCTCTCAAGCCGCCCTTTTGCGACGCCCAGGGTGCAATAACATCAGCTACGTAACCCTCACCGCCGCGAGACGGAAGCAAGGATAAGGGCGTAAAGGTGGGTGGGTTATTTGGAGAGGCGTCGCTCGTGGTTTGGGGGCGTCTGGGGGTTGGGACGTATACCTGAGCTTGTCTGGCATTAGACAGTCTGAATTACACACCTGGGCGTGATCCCTTGATCCCCGAATTCCCTCAGGAAATCAGACGGACCCACGCACCGGCCGAAATGCATTTCGGGCGTTTTCCGGCCACACTCCTCTATAAAGTGCCGTGTATTATCTTGGCAAGGCTTATTATAATCGTCCAAAATTTACTAATATACGGAACTTTATTCTATAGTAGCAGCATGGTCGAACTATTTAAACTGCGTGCTCTATCTCTTTGATTAATACGACTATTACCTACTCTTTGGACTAAATTGGATTTCCTGTCAACCTCGTCTAAAAAATTTTTGTTCATTCGGAGCCATCCCGAATAATTTCTGGCACGGAATCATGGCGCGACTGTACCTACGACTAAGCACAGGACAGGGTTGCGTGCTTTTGCTTCAATATTTAGGGGTGCATCCTTCGATTCACCCGCCAACCCCATTCGTCAGGGGTTGAGGGTTGAAGGTCCCCCATCGTCCTTCCTCCCCTTGCGCCCCCTACCGCCCCCAGCCGCACCTAAATATAGTCGAGCCCTTAACAGACATCGCTTGCTTCCTCCTTGACCCTTGTCCTAATCCACGAACCCTGCACTAATCTAAAATCCTATTTTTATCGGGCTATCTAAAATGCCATTTTGGTTGAATTGCGTGCTCACGCCCGAGCAACCCCTGAGTGGAAGAGAGCCATCTGCAACTTTCGAGTAAAAGACAACCCCCACGCAATTCTATACGAGTGAAAGACGAGCCTTCGTTTTTCCTTAACAGCCACTGATAGCTCCAACAACCCCCGATAACCACAACAACCCCCGATAACTCCAACAACCCCCGTTAACACCAACAACCCCCAGACAACCTCAATAGTCTCAACAATCCCCCACAGCCCCAATAATCTCAACAACCCCCTTGTATTCTGGGCGTGTTCCATGGAAAACACGGGGGTTGTTTGTCCAGAAGTAAGCGCTCGTAAGAAACACCTGAAGTAATTTTTCCCGACTGACGGGGTGGAAATTCCCCATTTTTTGGAGGGCGGCGTCCCCATTACGGTTCATTTCGTGGGGAAAATGTCCGCACTTAGTCTTCCCTCTTTTTGGTGGCCCTTCGTGCCTCGAGCACAAAAGTGTTTTGTTCGGAAAATGGCATTACCATTCGTCAGGGAAGCGCGAGGATTGGTCGGAAATGGGGAAGAGGAAACGCGGGTGAAAGCAAAGGAGAAACGCGTGTGAAAGCAAAGGAGAGAGGCGATGGATGAAAATATGTAAGTTTAGAGAAGAATTTAGGGGTGAAGAGAGGAATAGTGGCGAGGAAAAAGTAAGAACATTGGAAACGACTGAAAAGATTTGGGAAAAGGGGGGAAGTCGAAAAGGGTAAAAAAGATGTTCGGTGCTGAGGAAGGGAGAAGTGGGTGTAAGGAGCAGAGGGACAAACAGATGAAAAAGGTCCTGGCGCACTTGCTCCCTGGATTCGGCAAAAAAGATCCAGGGCACCGGGCCAAAACACACGAACAGATAAAGTTCAAGTTAGGTGGAGTTAGATGGCGCTGGATAGGGTTGGGTGTACTTGGGGTGAGGGCCAGTGTGAGGGAGGAAGCGGAATTAATTAATTACGAAATGTGCACTCACGTTATAATTATTACAACTGATAAATTACGAATAAAAATAAAAGTCACAGCACGGCTCGCCTAAAGTGAGGGCTAAATCGGAATTAAGGGCCCTTGAAATTGGGGCGGCCCGAAATATTGGAATTGGTCCAAGTAAGTCTGTTGTTGGGCGATGTAGTTGTAATTCGGGTCGCTCCTCAGGAAATAGGACACTTTGTCTAGCAAACCGTTCGGGTTGTATAGGTAGTAGATGGAGTACTGGTAGCCTGAAGGGTTGTTGGTGTTTCCATCCGCAGGATTTCCATCCGTCTCTTCAAGTATTTCTATTTGGGGTTCCACTAGTTCTTCAATGCCATCACCTTCATTTTTTTCAATTTCGTTTGAATTGGTTGTACTCGCTTCCGTCACTTCCTCTATCATTCGAGTGGTCGCCTCAGCTTCTCCTTCAGGAACATCAGTTCTTCCATTTACCAATTGAAAAGTGTTTTCCACGGAAGCGTCTTCCTCAATTACGTCGTCCTTATTTTCTTCGATCGGTTCTCTCCCATCGTCGATGGTATTTCCAATTTCTGCATTGTCGGTTTTGTTGGATTGTTCTTCTTCAATTTCTAAGTTGGCCAATTTGGGATATAGCCTCATCGACTCGAAATTAAAGGATTCTTCCTCCAATTCTTCAGATTCTCGATTATTCGTTTTGTTATATTCTTCCCTCCATTTTGTTGTTGTTGTTTTGTTATAGTCCTCTTCCGAACTGGGTCTAACCGTTGACCATCGTGGCCTCATTGTCCGCCTTAATCCCTCCAAGTCCAATCTTCTATCCTTCCTCCGAATTTCCGCTGCATCTTCATTCGTTGTGTTAGAATTTCCTGATTGAATTTTGCCTTCCACCCTTGAAGTGGTCGAATTCCTGTCGTTCAAATCTGTTGCCTTTGCAGTTGTTGCACTGGTCGCATCTTCAGTGGATGCACCAGGACTTATTGTTCCTTCATTTGAATTCTGGGTCACTTCACTCGAAGTTGTTGAATATTCGGTCGTATATTCAATTTCTGTCCCATTCTGGACGTCAACTGTCGTACTCTTGTCAGGTTGGTACCTCACTGAGGAGTACCTCTCACTGTACAGGAGTTGAGGAACACTTGCACCACCAACACTGACGATGAAGGCGAAGAGGTAGATTGTCTTCATTTTCGTTGCGAGTCAATCGAACAAGATGAGCACCAACAGTTGAAAAATCGAATCCATTGGATCGCCGAGCACTGAGTGGAAGTTGGGCCCCATTTCTTTAAATACGCATGTTCAATGGCGTTATGTCATTTTAAGGCCTAGCGGCATTGACCGCACTTCAAGTGCTACCCATCCTCTAAACCTAAACCTCTAAAGTATGAGGAATATCGAGAAAGGACGATGGTGCACGTGAGGCGCATTCGATCGAGCTACAAATAAGGAAACTGGCACTGCAACCTTGCTGGTTACCATTGATAATTCCGCAAATTTATCCAACGTATCGCCTGTGTTTTGACGCTGTGTGTCGCAATTTTTTGATAAATTAACGTTTCTAATTAATTAGTTATAGTTCTATTTATAAGTGGGAACTTACTAATATTATTATTGAATAACTGGCAGAGGACTATTCATTCGGAATGATTCAACCCCAATTACACTCCGACTACCCCACATCCCTATTGATTTTCCCCTAAAATCGATTCGTGTAGTCGCAACACGAAATCGGTGAGGGTGAGGTCTGTTCTGAATGGAATTGGCGTTGAAGGGTGTTCGAAAGGGATGGGGGTGTTGGGATGTAGGGGTGCAGGTCTGTGACGTAGAGAGGGTGTGGGGATGGGATTTTGGACGGGGGTTGGGGGGAGCTTGCCTGAAAAAAAAGGCGCCGCACTTGTCTGCGCCCCATCCCCCGATTTACGTGCGAATGGTCGCTTTTAATTGCAAATGGCGATATCTCGACTCGCTGATTTGGAGTTTCATTGGTTAAGTTTTAATTGGTCCGACTCCAAAGTCCAATTCCCCAATTAAATCGAGAATTAATGCGGCCCTCAGACTTAATAAACTTCCCGCGCCCAATTTAAACAGGCTCACGCAACACTTTAAGGAAACTCAGGTTGGCCGAATTTCCTTTCCCCGTCCAGAAATTTCCTCTTCGCGTGCCGCGAGAATTATCAGGAGGGAGTGGATTTTTCCCGTGGAAAGTTTCGAGCCATTTTTCGTGAAGTTTGGACGCGGAGAGACGGCGAGGAACGGACGAATCGAGGGGTGGAAAGTGGGGAAGGTGGGAATTAGTAGAAGGTGAAAATTCGAAATCTGGGCAAATTAGACGGAAATTTGGAGGGGGTGGATGTTTGGGGAAGGTGGGAATTGGGGGGACATTCGGTGAAAGTGGAAATTAGACGGACATTCGACGAAAGTGGAAATTGGGGGGACATTCGGTGAAAGTGGAAATTAGGCACGCATCTGGGGAAGGTGGACGTTGCGCGGACGCCTGGGGAAGGTGGGAATTTGAATTCGGTCCGTGCGTGCCTCCCATAAATTGGAGCATTTGCATTTGAAATTTCCACCAACTTTTCAGGCGTTTTCCAACCCTTTGCGGTCCATCCCTGGGAAGCGTTGGAGCGAGGCAAGCTTTCGGGACGATTATTTTTAGGGTGCGAGGATCAATATGGAGGCTCTTTTTTGAGGGGAGGGTTGTTTTATTATGGAAAAAGGCCATTATCGACGCGCCACGCGAGTGGGGCGTCATTAAATTCCTCAGCCGGTCTCCTCCAGTCTTCAAATTAGGAGGCATTATGTGAAGGGAGGTGAGCAAATATTTATCAGAATCGGCGCTTTCCCGACCTCACTTCCAATATACACATATTAAAGTTTCTTCGGAAATTTCCTAGTTTGGCGAAGTCATAACTTGCGGAATCCAACCGCCTTTGCGGGGGGATTTTAGGTTCGTGAAGTTTTTCGGAGGCTAAATTTAATATGAAGTCGGAGAGAGTAGAACCGCAAACGAGTAGTTATGTGGTGTTTTCCCGGATTTCCATCTACCTGAGGTTTTTCCTTGATGAAATTCGGGAACGGGAGCAGGATGGATGTTTTTTTACTCGCCTTCATTTCATTGAAAGCATTTGTTGGTGGTGGAGTTTGATGAAGCAGTGATTCCTCCAGGACAATTTTCAAAATAAATTTTTCCTCTGCCTTTCAATTTTTCCAAATCCAATCCTTCCCCTGCCCACCCCATCTCGAATTCAATAACTCCTTGTCTTCTCTGCCATACCGTTAAATTGACTCCAAGTTTCCCGGCGCTCTAGTGGGATTTGAATCGCTTACAGTTTGGGAAACCCCCGAGTTTTCAGTTGGGGAATCGCAGCGAAATTTTTATCGCCCCCTCAAGCGTAGAATTGTCAGGGATGCGTTGTCTGATAGTGAAGGGATGTATTGCCTCCCTCATCTATAATGTAAGTGCTTCCGCGCCCGCGTCCCTCTTCGCACCACCACCGCTGTGGTGCCGATGGTTCCCAGGTCTTCCGCAGTGTTTCGCGGGAAACTCGACACATAATTCCAACTGCCGGATGTGCTTTCCCACGGTGACAATTTTAACGCTGCTTCTTGCACACATTGCGAATGCCGAGCGCGTTATTTCGGAATTTTGCACCTTCGCGAGGCCTGGCTTTCGCTTCATAGGAAATAGGTCGTTTGTGAGAGAACAATTTAAATTAATTAGTCCTGAAAATTAATACTTTTGTTAATGTTCATATTGATGAGTACAATAAGAAAAATTGCATCTGATGAAAAAATCGAACGACCCACGGGGCAAATGAGTTCTCGTTCCATAAATCCCCATCGAGAAACTCGGTACGCATTTTCCACGAAGTTGTATTATTTTCCCTTAAGATTGAAGGGGCCCTTTCGTGTTTTTCGATCGTAATTCCCCGCCTCACGCAGGCCAATTTCATCTCTTGAGCCGTCGCGTGAAAGTAATCGCGTTTCAGGGTCGAAAAAGTCGCCGGGGATGGCGCCCTTCCGCCGGAAATGACCGAACGCAACCAGTGCTGCCATCCGGAAAAAGCACCACGACCCGTGGAAAAAATAACCCAGGGTGTTTTGTATCGGGACGCAGCGGCGCGTGTTGTTGGCCTGCAATCGGTTATTTATTTTGGCTATTTGTTTTAGTGGCGGTAATCCATCGAGCAAACATGTTTGCGGTCCGCGTTAATTGGCAAAGTTTCTTCCAGACAAACAGAACTCTGCATGGGGGATGGTTACTGTAATGCAGGGATCCCCCGACCTTTTCACACCTAAGAGCGCACTTTAGGATGTCGGACTGACAGGATGTTTTCGGTTTGAATATGAACGATGCGAACATTCAAAGGGGGCAAAAAGAACTCCGCCGATGCAAATTCCAACGCAAATTACGTCCTGAATCCTACGCGAGGGATGTTTTAATCGATATGGGAACGGCGGCCGGAGCTTCGGGGAATTCGAATGTACAAGACTCCTCAATTGTACATCAATTACAATCCGATCGGCTCGTCCGAGTCCTGAATTACCGCACAATTGATTGCTCCCTGCCAGGATGCAGCGATGTAGCGAGGAAGCGAGTCCTGCGGGAACAACCCAAGGCCGCAATTTTTCCATTCAAAGTGTTTGCTCAATTTTTCCAAATATATATTTTAATGGTTGAGCATAAATTAGGTGTTCATTGCCTACTGAACGACCGAACATAAATTACATCGTCAACGTTTGCGAAAAAAAAAATTGATGCCTTACTAATTGGAATTGCACCCATTCGATGAATAGTTTTTGCAATGCAACTTTTCGTTGGGGCTCTCGCGGATTCGCAAATTGCATTCGGCGGCGATGATTGAAAAAAGCCCCGTACAGATCCAGGTCGCCCTTTGTCCCATATATTTTCCATTACGCAGCGTGCGCTGGGCATAATAAAAAGGAAAAATGACGGTTCACTTTCCAATTACCGCGAATCACGTCCCGCCTGCTGTAATGAAGTGCGGCGCATGTAATTGACAAAAGGGCTGTTTAACTAAAAAGGGAATCCAATTGGCGGGCTTCGACTTGGGGCGGCCCGACTTCAAAGCGGAAAGGGAGACGGCGGGAAAAAACGTGAAAAATGAGGATTTTTAATTACGCACCCTTGGCGAATGACTGCAAGGGCTGGCCTGAGCCTTGCGAAGTATACACAAGCACAGATGATGGAATTAATTAGATGGTCCTTGATACAAGCACAGATGAATGATACAAGGGAAATGTCGCGTTTGATTATATTCGTCCCCTGGAATTATTCCGTTGCGTCGTGGGAATGGGTGCAAGGGACGAATAATTATGAACCTTCTTTAATGGAAGTGTATTTCATTGCAGGAGTCGCGTTTGCGGAAATTATCATTTCAAATCAACCTCGTTACGACAATTATTAAGGAAATGGTGGTCTTCCAACCCTCTAAAGTCCCTCAACAGATGCACAAACTACCCACCTGGAAATGTACTCAAGGGGCGCAAGAACTCAAACGCGGGGACATTACACCAGTGATAATGATAACAGCGTGGGGTTGAAACTGCTGTTTGTGGAGTGTACGGGGGTGCCCTAACTAGATCGGGTCACGCGAAGGTTCCAGGGGGGGTCGAAAGCACTAAAGCAGGAATTAGTGGACCCACGGAGCCACTCCACGAGTACGCTCGAACGCGAACTGAAACAAAGACGCGTACGTCGGTAAACAGGACAAAGGGAATTAGGGGATGAATGTTCAATTAATGGGAGCCAGCCCACGCGCCCGCCAATTGGATTTGCCACTTCAAAAGGTAGAGAGCCTTCCATCAAACCTGTCCCACTTTCAGTGGAACCACGGACGCATAATCAGGAGTAATCCGCGATTATTTCATCACGTTGGCGCGGGCAGTCGTCATGGATACCAAACAACCCCTATTGCTTTATAACCTCGCCTCCACCACTCGCATCTCCGGAACCACTTCATACGTCCTGAACCACCTCCATCCATTTAAACTTACTGTTTCGAAGCCTCCACGTACTGTATTTCAAACTCCTTCTCTCACCAAACCACCCCTTACCTTTCATGTTTTTTGCTTCCCATTTCATAAAAGGGGGGATTGGAGTGGCTGACGTTCCAACACAATCCCCACGGGAATAGCCTCGGTCCATTTATTGGTTGCGTATGCAAAATCATACCCTTCGGTTCGCCTTATTGTATCCCGAGCTGCCTCCCCCAACATCTGAGCCCCTCGGGCCCTTCCGCCCTATTGCCCTTCAAGCACTATTCGTTGTCATGTTTCCACTTTTTCCCCCAGCTCGCGCCCTCTCTCCCCGTTCCCGCTCCATTCTCCCTCTGTTATCTCGCCTTTTTCCTCCACCAAATTCTCCTAGTTTAATTTAGCCCAAACAGTGCACATCGCACAAAAATACGCCATAATTTCCTCCAGGCGCCTCGTTTCCTCAACCCTTCCTGCTCGCCCTTCATCATAAAGGGCAAGCTGGCCGAAGCGCCATCGAAGGGACAATCCCAGTCCCAAATGTGACTCGCGACGTCCGCCCTTGAAAGATATCGAGTCCGTGCTGAATTTATACCCATTGAATCCTAAATAACCTGTCCGCGTCCGTGTCCGTGTACGTATCTCCGCAGGGGATGAAAGGGGTGAGATTTATCGCGCTTAAGCATCCAACCCCCAACCCCCTCCCGCCGAGAGGATTAAGCCGACAGTGGGGAAAAACAAGGCAAATCTGATTTATCGGGGGCGTTTGTAATTCCAGATTGAATTCTGATCTTTTTGCTTGGTGATTTACGCAGGCGTCCCTTTCGCCACTACGTATCCCCTTTTGAATTAATTTTGATTTATTTATTATCCATTATTTATTATTCATCATTCGTCATTCGTTGCGTTGTTCTTCACTTTCTCGCCGACAGACTTGTTAATGCCAGCGCCGCATCTCACGACGGGAGACGCGCAGCGGTCAAAGACTTTACGTTTCAGACATGCAGTGCACTATATGTAGCAGGCTTGCGGCCGAACCGGCACCACGAACGGTACGTTTTTGTTCCGATTGCGAGGGACAAGGGGGCGACAAAAAAGCAAATTAAAATTCGATCGGGATCAAAACGAACAAAACCCGGACTCTATTCCATTAAAATTATCTCAGCTGGAGCAGTGGACTGAAGGGGTTGAGCTCGCGACCTGAAAAAGAGGGCTCGAGGAGAGAACGGCGGAAGTTGAAGCGAGCATCCAAAGTACTTGTAAATGGTCAATTTGTTAGGGGTCGCTTTGCCGGAGGAGCGAAGAACTTCAGCCAAGTTTTCATTATTATTTAGGGGTTTGGGTTGGGTAGGGGGGGGTGGGTGATTAATATTCATTTTGCCCGGCCTTGAATCGATTTTTCCACTCGGTGTGGTATAAAAAGATGTCATCCGCAAAGAAAGGGATTCGTTCAGAAGATGGATATTAAATTCTTCCTGGAATCGGCGATTTTAGGCCGCGAGCTCAACAGTTTGCTTCGAGGCGGCGCATCGCCTCGAAGCGTCGACTGAACAGTCTGTTAGTTTTTAGTCAATGCTTGAAGCGAACTGTTCATCGGGATACGTTCATATTTGAAGATGAATCCGCAAAAATAACATGTGAACCGTAATTTCGGACGGACTTTTTTTGCTGGCCTTCCCCCTGTTCTTCCGCCCCCCAAAATTTCGCCATTACAATTCAACCCTAATGTAAATATTGATTTTCGCATTAGCCCGACGAGGACATGCAGGGTAAACCGGCGAAAGGGCAACCGCTGGACGTTGGTTGGGCCGCGGAGGTCATCCCGTGCCCTGTGGTGAGGGCTGTTTTCTTGCCATTTCATGGGACGTCTAATAGGCCTGGGGGTAACGACGCGAGTTGCTCAACTTAAATTGGAACGTTGGGAACGGCTCGAAGGGCAATCTACTACCTGGATTTATCCGGCAACCTCCCCTTCGGAATCAACTTTCCCTCTAATTGCAGTGGAAAAACCTTCAACGGGGGAGTGGGGATGGGGAGCGGTGGGAGGTGGGGGATGGGGAGATGGGAGGTGGGGGGTGGGAGGTGGGAGGTAGGAGGTGGGAGGTAGGAGGTGGGAGGTGAAGGGAAAGATAGCACACCGGAAAAAATTCACGGGGAGTAATTCACCCTTGGAAACAACCACGGGATACACAACAGCAGAAGATAACGGAGCCATCTTTCAAAGGGCTTTTTTCGGGGATGAAAAATGTCAAAAATTATAGGAGTATCATTCTTATCGCAGGGACGCGAATGTTCAGTGAAAATACTCCGGGGAGAAAACACAGTTCCACAGGTTAGTATTTCTTTTGAAAAATTTTGGGCGAGATTAACACCTAATATAAGGTGAATAATAATGAGTGTTACATACAATATACTCTTTAAACTTCGTTTAGAAGAGTATAAAAAGTAATAATTGGGAAACGGGGGTTAAATTTTCGCTGGGATCGATGGCCCGCAGATCCGCGGTCCCAACACCGTGTGTAAAGCACACCTTCACACTAATTGGGGGGAAGTAAGGCGAAATGCGATAAGGCGGGCCCGCCCTTTAACACACTACAAAGCCCTTAATTGGTGTTGCACAACAGAGGGCCAGACGGTCCTTAAGCGAAACGTTAGCGCACGTAAACTGGCGGAAGTGATGGGGATATTCCGCGAGGAATATGCTCTCAAATTCCACTAATTCCCGACCAGTGCACATTTAAACCGCCGCGCCGCCCTTTCCCCCCTTACGCCGGGGCTTCTTGGGCTGGGGCGGCTGACGCCTTGGAGCGTTTCGAGGGTGGTTTTCGTGGCGAGAGACGCCTCTGTTCAGATTAATGGTTTCACACTAAACTTGCGCCGCGATGAGAATCGCCAACAAGAACAAGATTCTCCCTGATACACTTCCGGGGAGATTCCTCACGGAATTGATTTCCCGAGTTTGTTTTGCCCCGGAATTTATTTCCTTGGAATTGATTACCTTGTGGGGCAAATGGAAAATTTGGACTCGGAGTTTAGTGGATTGATTGTGGAGGTTTCGCTTTTTTGAATGGATACTAAACTCCGTCCAAGTTATGATCGGAGTGACAAAAAACAATTTAGCTTCAATCTCGTTGAATAAAATTGAACAATCTAGTCTGGGAATTTTCTTGCTCCCCTCTGTTTTGAGGACAACATTGGGGTTGACATGTCGCTTCTCCCTTGTACCGGCCTGTCACTTCCTGTTCGAAGTTACCAAGGCAGTGGCCTTCTGCTCTAATTAACCCCTCAATCTCGACTTGAAGATTGCAGGTTGCGGGTGGCTCTGACGCTAAGTCTTCTTGATTACTATTCATGAGTGCTTACGTTTACGTTGAATTACGAGGCGTGTCACGTGAAACTTTGCGATTAAAATTCATCGCGCCCCGCGCGTTTTGGGGACTAAGGGAAAGTCAATTTGCATATCCGAGATGTCCCGGTTAATTATGGTTTTTGGACGTCCCGTTCGGACCACAACGACAAAAGCCCTTTGGTATTCGGGCTCGCCATCGCTTCGGCTTCCTCTCGTTCGTCCACGGATCGTCCCACCTTCATCTTCATATTCATTTTCACGAACCATGATATAACCATGGGCCATGATATAACCATGGACCATGATATAACTCCAGTTTTAGTTTCAAGCCTTACATCATCGACTCCCATCATTGGCAAAACGTCACGTCGCGTCGCGGTAATATTGTGTAAATTGCGTCGTCTTCCCCAGCAAAAGTTCCCTCTTGGTAATTGTTCAGCCTGGAGTGATTGTCATATCATCTGGATTCCATCCCTAATTGAGAGATCCGCCCTTTCGCCTCCCCCGCGAAGCGGAACTTTATTATTCCTCCAATAACACTCCAGGCTCGAGCAGACTTCCAAGGAAGGTGCTCACTCCGTTTTGACTATATTAAATTATACTTTAATATATTCTCGGTTTATTGCCGGGGACGTATTATATTTGAAACAATGCGGGCCGCACGCACATAACTCGGATTACTCCACAGGCCCTTCACCCTAAAAGCAGTGCCAGTCGCCGTAAAATAAAATTATTCGGGCACTTTATCCTCCCTCCCTCGGACTTCATCATCGGCCTTTCCTCCTAAGCCTTTGTTCCGCCGGGGGGATGTTATTATCCTTATTAAAAGTGGATACTCCTATGGCACCCCATTCTCCAAGCGATCAATCTCCTCTAGCCAGCTGTTATTGTATTCTTTTCTTCTTTTTATTTATTTATTTATTTATTAACATTTCTTTGATTGTTATTTACACTTTTGTTATGTTATTATTTATTTCATAAAAATGTTATGATTTATTTTAAATTACTATTTCCGTTTACTCTTGGTGCTTGTACTTTCCTCCCTTGCCGTTTTGATTAATTCCAGGTACCAACGCGTGTCCTTGTTACCTCCTCCCGCAGTCTCCCCCCCGGAGTCCACTTATCTCAACTTCCCCCCCGGCCTCCCCCTCAGCGCGGGGAGCCTCCATTTATCAAAATAAAGGGGGAGCGTTTTCTTTCCGAGCCTGCGGCAGTGATTTATGGCCCTCAGGGCCCGCACAATGCACAAACGAATTCCCTTTGCTTATTTCCGAGTCGCATTAATGCGGCCGAATGTAACGGTGACTCTCGCGAATCGCATTCGCAGCCCCCTAATTAGATCCCGCAGAGTAGCTTTATCTTTAAGTATACTTATAAGGCTCCCGTTTTTATTAATTAAAAGTTGGTCGGGGGAAAAACTTTCTCCAGGCATCAGAACGAGCGGGATCCGCTCTCGTTTTGTTTCCCCGCGCCATATTTTGCTGTTTTGCTTTCCGTGATTTTTGCAACCCCATTCGCGCTAACGTTATCTTACGTCATCAGGTCGGCGTTTCGGGAAGCTTTCCCGTTTATTTCGCTGCAATTCCTCCCGCGTTCTTCTCGAGCTGCACTTCGGTCCATTTGTCCGTTTCCTTTGTCTTCCCTTGAAATGAAGTTTGCGCGTCTGTGATATCCGCTTTGCTGCCCTTAAGGGTGCGCCAGCTCAGCCGCAGCAGCGCTTAGTCCGCGAATTAACCCTCTTTTTTGCTTTTGCCGTTTCATCGTCTGCGGAGCCTTTTGTCCGCCGCTGGGATTTTGCATTTCTCAATTTAATTTCCCCCGGACTAGTTGTTTTGTTTTACTTACGTCTATGCAAACAGCGAGACTGGGCTCTTCTTCTTCCCCTTTTGTTTAAACTAATTCCTCGTTGCTTTTTCTTTATTGTTTGTCTTTCTGTCTTTCTTGATCTAAGTCTTTCTTTCTCTCTTTCCTTCTTCCCGTCTTTCCAGCTTTCGTTATTTCCTTTTTTTATTCAATTGCAGTTCAGTTTGTGTTTCACACTCTTTATACCACTGGTCCTCTCTTAATTCCACACTAAAATCTCTCGTCATTCCTCTCTTTATCACTCTAGGTAGGTACATTATTTTATCCATCACCACTGAATGCGAAATAATTTATTTCCTATTTCCCTGTCTACACAAATCGTTCGTATTTCTCCAACGCCAATCTAATATTTTTCTCTTTCCTCGCGAGGTTGAGGAAGGGGATGCACCCCCTCGACCTCCATAGGGAACCCCAGCGCCAATTTCATTTATAAATCATAACGCACGCAGACATGCAACCCCTTAAGAACAAAGAAACCGTGCTGGCCTTGTGCTCACGCCACGTTCGATTTTTTTTTGTTCTCCACAGAGGGAAATATTTTTCTGCGCGATTTGTGCTCTGCATATTGAGTTTTGAGTTGTGTATTGCAATTTCATAACATTTTTGCCAATTACAATAATGTACAATTTTTCTCATCAAATTACCAGCACATCCACCCCGCTTCGATTGTTTATATCGAGCGACATTCCGTTTCATCCGGGATTCGTCGCGTCGTCCGTACGTCCACGTTTATCACGGACACCCCATCATCATAAACATATCAGGAAGCGCCGGCGGGCTAAATATGTCACGTACCGCCGTAATGGGGGGCAAAACACGGCTGGTTTATCAGCTAGCGCATCGCTACCCCCAACAGATTATAAATTTCCCGATAAATTCTAATGAAAACACGTACATTATTAAACCGAAGTGCGGATCGAAAAATTACGGGGGGGGGTGTAATTAATTAAATGGCCATTCCGTGAATTGGCGCCTGGGAGGGCGGATTGAAAACAGACGATTCGAATCAATATTGTTGGTCCATTTCCAGTCGGGCGACGATCGTCCTTTCGCCCTGGGAACTATGGGAAAATCGGCCGGTCTTCGGCCGTAAAAAAGTCAAGTCCGCCCTTAGGTAATAAGCAACCCTCATTAAAATTCGCCGCCAAATTGAACATTGCACGGCGACAGAAGGGAAGCATTCAGACGCCCCCGCCTCGCCCTCCGGCCCTTCCGCACCACTCGCTCGCTGCAGCCCTTTAAGGCTGTAAAGAGTCAAAAGGGGAAAATTCGAGCGAGAACTCTTCAAGGGTGGTAATTACCGCCGGCCTCCTTTCAACGCGTGCCCGCGCCAAACCGAGTGTTTCTTTCCTTCGAGGGGGTGAAATCTCATTTTCCCTTCCGATCTTTGACGCGGGAGGGAGGCGAAATGAGATGGGGCCATGTAAAACAAATAAAGGCGCAAGAATGGAGGGAGAAAGAAAGGAAATGGAAAAAATAAAACAGGGGGTGACAGTGAGATTGGTGCTAATTAACGAGAATGACTTCATTAAAAGTACACGAATTTGACCGCTCGGTTTGATTCGTGATTGGTTAAAATTTCTCCTTCGACTTCCCCGCGCGTTTTTGCTTCTCAATGAATGAAACAAACCTAATCGAATCGATATGTGAGGGCGATAAAAGAGTCCCGCCACTCCTTTCCATTACCAGTGCACTGACCCAAGGGACAGGCAACTGAGGCCAAGGTGCATGCTAATTATCCTTTGTACAGTCTGGCACGAACGCCCTTCCTGGGACATTCGCATTATTAATCTACCTAATGGACAGGGTGACAGCGCATGTAGTATATCCTGCCTCGTCGTCGTGTATCCAGTAATTCCAGTACATACTTGAACAGTAATGGAATGATGTACATACGTTATGGTTCCCTTTGGAATACGATCCGTCTAATTCTCGAATTTTCAACCCTCAGCTCTCCCATACGTGGGACTCCCCCACACAAGGGTCGAATTTCGAGTTTGCGTTTTGGGTTTCAAATTCATCCGCCAAAATGTGTTGCGGCCTTGACACACTCGCTTCGTCATTTCGAAGGTGTCATCCGCGATGCTACCAGCACCTTGTGTCTTCATCGATTTGCGCTAATGACCCTGTCTGCACGTGATGATAATCATAATTCCTCCACGCCAGGTAATGCCTTGTGTGGAGTGTTCAAGCGCGGTGCTTCAGAAGTAACCGCGCGGCAATTCAAATCACAGTGGGTACGTGTTTTCATTACGCCATCGCAATCGCCGGGGGTTGTAAAAGTCTCCCCCTTTGGTGCAGACTCATTACAGCGGATGACGTGTGGCCGCACTTGCACTCAACCACCCTCTGTTCTCTTCGGCTCGGGACGCTCGCGTGATTAATTAATTCTGGAGCCATCCGCGGCTCAATTAGACGTGCCCGGATTGCCCAAAAGTATGATTTATGGTCCGGACAGGTGGGGCGTTAGCTTTGGGTCAATGCCGGAGTCCGGGTATAAGAAGTACGGGTGTTGTTCGAGTCGGGCATCAGTTCTTTGTGTTCTCTAACACAACTTGGAGAAGCTGAAATTGAAAGAAATTTCGCACCCTCGAGAATTTTCCAAAAAATTTCGCACCTTAAAATGAAAGTGTTATCACTCGTGATTGTGGTTTTGGCCGTCGCGTCGGCCGAACCTCCAAGGTTCAGGCAAAAGTTCGCCAGGCAAGAGGCGGCCCCTTATCCGCCGTCAGGGTGGAAGCCTTCAGGGCAGGAGTTCCGTCTTCCGGCGAGGCAACAGGTCCCTCCTCAGAATTACGGGCCACCCCCGTCTCCGAGCTACGGGCCACCCCCGTCCCCGAGCTACGGGCCACCCCCCAGTTACGGTCCACCTCCCACCTACGGGCCACCGGAAGAGGCCACCACCACGGAGGGTGGAGCGGAGGCCTTCACGACGGAACGGACTGCGGAGGAAACCACCCAGTCCGCCAAAATCAGGGAGGAGAAGGAGAGCGAGCGGCTGGAGGAGCAGAGGGGTGTTTACTACGTTTTCCACCCTAACGGGTTCCTGCAGAGGGTAACATATTCCACGAGTAATGATCTGGAGAAGATGGCTTATACCGCCAGGCTGGAGTATAAGGACGTGGAGCCCATCAAAGACCCCATTTATACTTACGACCCCCAAAGTTTGAGCTTCAGACAAGTCGGGCTGTGAATTCCCCAGGGGCCTCCGTTCGGTGTAACTCCCGCACTATCAGCGTATGTGGACGGGAAACAGCATTGATTATGTATACTGTCTTTATAATAAAAGGTTTTACGTTTATGTACCATACATGAAATATATTTTAAACAAGGAGTATTACTTAAACCAAGTATTGATTTTTCCATGCTTAAACCCTTTGATGTGAAATCCACATTAAAATTCGAACGGACCCAACGACCCAATCTTTAATCCCAACGACCCACCCTTTAATCAAAGAAGTTTCACTCATAATTATTCTCTGCTTTAATCGATGAATCTTCTTTGCTTTAATCTACTTTTCATGCCATAGCCAGTGAAATAATCGCCCCGGATTTGTGCAAATCCCCACAGATTCTTCCGCGACTCCAAGTGGCCGGAAATAGCGCTAAGTCCAGCTCCGTTTCCGGCCACTCGAGCAACCATTCCCCGTCGTTTCACGTCCCCTTGTTTTTCTTTTCCAGAGAGGGATGACAATAAGCCGACCTCCCTCGGAGACCACTAGGGGCGACAAAAGCCGCCCTGATGGCCGGGGAGGGCTGCTCCCTTCAGCGGTGGCTCAAGATGTCGAGTGATCCCCAAACCGGATATGGGCTTTTCCGCACACCGACCACCCCCCCGGTGGGGCGAGGCGCTGCGCCACCTGTGGCCGTTCCTCCTACTAATAAGATGTTCGCACGCAGGTAATCGCATCCCTCGAACTTCCTTTTGCACCAGACATTTTTCGAGAGGAAATTCTTCGAAACTCCAGAAAGTGGGGGCTGCTGATTTTTTTAATCGGTGGTGTTATGAGGTGTAGAGTTCGATTTATACCTCTACACCACCCTGTATTTGTAGTCTGTGCCTACACGAATATATCAATAAGTGGGTAAAGCAATTGGTACGAACCCAAAACGTCTGCAGAGAAAGAACCTCCCACTCGATATCTCTTCCTGTCTGTTTGGAATGCAATTCTCTTTAAGTGGTTTGCGGGTTGAAAGTTTCGGGTCTCCCCCCGGAGGACAAAGAGGAGAAAAAGCATGTAAATAGACCAAGCGCGGACACAAATCTTGCCCCTTTCCATTAGTGGAGTGGATGGATGGAGCGCCACAACAATGCCCCAACTCCCAAACCTTTCGCACCCCCATTGGAAATAGATTCGAATATAGGGTATACAATACTATAATCTATTAGTGCTGGTTTATCACACGATATTTTAGGAAACCTTATTTCGAAGAGGATAAAAATAATACAACACTTTCCAAAATTTATTTTAGAAGAGGATAAAATGCAATGTACTCTTTTAAAAAATTTTTTTTCACGAGTATTACAACGTATTACATAATTTAATATGGAACATAGTATATTTCGGATTATTTCCCGCTAATTCACCGCCAACTTCGGACCAGCCCCCGACCCGATACAACATCTATCATATCAATAATCCCATAAACAAAAACGTATAAAAGCCCGCAGCGCCGAAACTAAAGCCATCCATCGCGGGAGTAGATAGCGCACTTTGACAGCCATAATTACCCTGCGCTGCATCCGAAGTATCTGTTCATTAATTTTCAATAAACTACCCCCCCGTAACGGCGCGGGTTCGCCCTTTTTCCGCGATAACTCCGTCCCTTGGGGCTCGACTTTCTTCAAGGAGGGCTCGACTTTCTTCAAGGAGGGCGCCACAGAATGCGGCCTAATCCCTCCCTGCGCTGCTGTTACGTAATTTATGCAATTACCGGGCTGTTAATTACTCAGTTGCTTGGCTTCCACTCTCCTTGTTTGCACTTCGCGTTGGGAATTTAAATTGGAGAGAGCGAACACTCGTTCGGATGGAAAACGCGCGACAAATATCGTTGACGTTTTTTGCCTTGGGATAATTTCCCAATATCATTCCACGGGGATAAAATTCCAGAAAATTCACCACGCCTACCTGCACATAAAGCTGAGGGATTCCGTTCAATTTCCCAGCGAGTCGGATAAATTCAATTAACCGATGAATATTTCACGGGCTCGCGGTTTTTATTGGCGGCGCGACGAGTTTAATGAAATCGGCGATCAGAGGGGGACGATGAAACTTTCATCCGGTGGTCCGGCGGACCACGGAAACCACCCCAGTTAACGTAATAAATTCGGCTTATTAGGTAAAAAGGGCGCCCGTTAGCGCAGCGCGCGCTCAAATCGGATTACATAATTTAATGCGCCCTTCAAAGCGCAGCTTTATTCCTCTCCTCCAGGCTCCCTTAATAAGTTATGGGAGATTCATCCCTTAAGCCGACGTTCGGCGGAAGTCACCAACCCCCGCCCCCTTCCGGCACCTCTGAATTAATAAGTTTGCGGAGTCCTAATTGCGTTTTTGATCCTCGTTTGGATGTCTTTGTGCGAATTATTGGAAGTTGGAATTCGCCAATTATTTTCACCTCTTCAAGTTTCCAGGCTGCCTTCAAAGAAGTTGCGTTCGAACCGCCCTTAAATTCAGACGAGCTTTCGTCTGAAAAGGTGAGTTTAGAACTCGCCGTATAAAACAAACAGCGCCACCCTTTTTTATTGTACGTCCGTCGGATTAGATTTCGCCCTTCATCTGGACGAATGGCCCTTTGTATAAAACGGGCGATAACCAACCAATCACGGGACAAAGACGGATCCGTTTGACCCTCGATTGTCCCTTCGGAAAGCGGCGTTTGTTTTTAGTCGCGCGGTCCTTTCGTTCTTTTGTGTTGTCGCGCCCTTTGTCTCACTCCCCCCCATTTCGAAACAATTGAAAGGGCGCGAAGATTCGCCGCAACCCTTGACTTCCGTTTCCGGAACACGCCGGGCCCGGGGGGGGGGGTGCTCGGCGTTTTGCTTGCGCGACAAGATTTAAGCAAACTGAGTAAATTAGTGTGTTGGGTTGGGGTGATTTCGCCCAGTCCAATCTGATCGATTGTTGCGTTTTGGCGCTTACGGGAAATTTTTGGTTAATTTTTCATTCTCTTCGAAATGAGCTTTCCCCCCGCATCTCGCCAACTCACTGAACATACCCGCGGAGTCCTCGAGGGACGGCCTGCGAGGCCGGTCAATTCCGTTATAGATAACCTCTTTCCCTGAAGACTGGGCCCTGAGGGAGGCTTTTGTGCGGATTCCGGGGCTGCGCCTCCATCTGGCCCGGGCCTAATCTCTCTTTGGGCTGGATGAATCATTGTTCTGGTCAATCTCAGGTCCGGATGCTATTCACTTTGGGGGTAGGTTCGAGGGATTGGACGCGCCGAGTGATATTGCGTTGGTAAATGCTGATGGGACAATAATTCCGACTCGCCACTGCAGGCCATTGATTGAAGATATACTGGGTGTATCAGCCGTTTTTTTCTTCACATTGGAAATTGCAATCAATGCTCACAGAAGTCTGCCGCGGACGCGGCCTGTACTACAGCAATTTCCTCGACTGCCTGGTCGTTTACTTTCCATAAAATCCACTTTTAAAGCGGTTTCCGTGTACTCAAACATGTAATTGGACAAGTAACTCAATTTCTGAACTGCAGTCTGCCGGATCGATAGTTGGGTTTCCTCTGGCACTTCCTCAGAGTTGCCCTCTTGAAATATTCCGCCCCTCGGTCTAATAAAAGGCAAATATCGGGAGTTTCGAGGGCCGAGGAAGCACCTGTTCGGGGCCGACGGTGCACCAACTGCAGCCCTTGGTTTCCCCCCCCGTGGAGACTCCTCTTCCCTTAGTGGGCACGAGTTTGTTCAGCCAACCCAAGATTGCAGTTCCGGACTGCGGAGCTTAACGAGTGTTTTGAGCGCCATGGGACTTTTCCTCGCCTAGGGGGCGTCACGACCTTTCGCGTTGCCGCGGAAATTAGTTTCTGCGAGACGTAAATGTCAGTTATATTGTCGGAAAACAATGTTGCGATTGAAATTTCCTTGCAACGGCGGCTTCAGTTTATGGGATGCCCCCAAGCTGGACATAATTCGATTAGATGTTTTTCCATTGTAACTTTGTCTTCAATAATCCTCAGAGAAAAACAAGTGAAACAGTGAGAACGTCGGAAAAGTGAGGAAGGTGAAAAATAAGATACGCGAAAAATAACAAAGGCGACAAAGTGTCCGGAGCGAAAAAATGCCGCAACAATGGGTCGAACTTTACAACGCAGATGGCAGAGGAGACAAAACGTCAGGAAGTTTGGGAAAACAAAAGGATCGGGGGGAAAAAGAAAGGCGAAAACTCCCTTCACCGGCGCCTTTACGATCGAGTTGGCCCTTCAAGTTTCGCCCGCTTGAGGATTGGGGTTGGAAGTGGACGCGGCGGAAAAAATCCACCCCCTCGGTAGGAAACTGGAGGCATAACGCGCGTGGAAAAGAAATGGGGGAAACGTCACTCGCGAAGGGGCGATACATCGCCCATAAACGTGGACGGGGTGGATCGTAAAAGAGCCTTCGACCCTCCGGTAGCGACGCGAAGTCCACCTTCACCCCCTGAATCAGACTGCATGCACAGAACGAGCCCCTTAATCCTCACCCTGCGTTTTCCAGCACTTCTCTTTTAGTTCTTTCTTGCAAGTATGTAATGTAATAAGGTGTAATCACCCATATTTCAATATTTGGCTTAATTGCCCACGCATCGAATGTAATTCAGCCAACCCTCGGTGTAATTTAGTTGATTCCAATAAGCCTATTCGGCATAATTAAGTACGAATACCGAAATCCCGCCCGTAAATTAATACAACTCATCCAGATGGGATGCTGGGGGTACACCTGATGTAATCTCTAGCGATATGCGCATACATATATGAACCCCCTCTTTCCCTCGCTTTCCGCGGCGCGGCGGGGCCGTGCCGTTCCGGTCGGGTGAAAAGGGAGAGATAGCGTGGGGATGGGGAGGCGGTGGAGATAGTATGCAGAGTGGGACCAGACAAGATAAACACACCGAACGTTAAACGGAAATTGGTGAAGCAAGAGAGGGAAAATGGATCGAGGCGAAAGGGGAAAAGAGCAGCGATGAATGGAAGCAGTTTGCGCGGACGAGGGGGAGGCGAACTGAGAGGGAAGAATGAGACCTAAAACGGAGACGCAAGAACCAAATGCATTTACCTCCGTACGTGCATTTGTTCCCATTACCGATACATCGCCCTTTATTAGGGCATTACGTACGGGAAACTTGCCTGGAGTCCCGCAATATTGCGCCCTTCGCTGTTTGTGTTAGGGGAGTTGCACGGTGGACGAATTAGTGACATACATGTCTTACATCAGATTGATGGCAAGAAAGGAAATTTAATTGCGTCTCGTAATAAATTATCCCCGTTCTTATTATTAACTTTTCGGTCTTGTTATTAATTCTCCATTCTTTTATTGTGCTCTTCAGAACGAAGTTGCCAAATTGTTTAATAACAATAAAAGGTTTTAAAAAGATGCAAGTCAATATGGTGCGCGTTAAAATAAATGCCTTGCAACGTTTCACTCTTCTACATTTTCAACTGCAACTGTAGACGTTTCCTTTCGATTTTCAGGCGGAAAAATTCCAGGGGTCCAAGTATCCATGCCACCCTCACACACCGCCCTGAGTGGGGATCTTCACGTCCAAATCACTTCATCCTCATTTCCGCCGCTGCTCCTGCAGCTTTCACGCCTGGACGGCGATACAACGCAAACTTTAACCACTTTTCCTGTCCTGCCGGAGGCCAGAGCTTTGGCACTCAACACAACTCTGGTTAAAATACCTTGCGGGTGAGATTCCGGGCCCGGACAGCTCTCGCTCGCACCTTGGCCTTACCTCCGTTTATACAAAACTCGCGCTCGCACACCCAACGCAACGCTTTTATAGTCAGAACGCCCTTCCCCCACCAAGCAAACGTTCCGAGTTGCCTAGGCAACCTGGTTACCTTGGCGACTACGGTTACCTTGGCGACTACGCGGTTACCATGGCAACGAGTCTCGTTGGCTTAGCAACGAGTCTCTTTTCCATGGTAACGAGTCTCGTTTCTATGTGCAGGCATTTCTCGAGAGGAGGCCAGTATTACGTGCTGCTGAAGAGGCGGCCCATTTCCAATTCGACCCAGGATTCTGACGAGGACGACTCGGTGATCACCCTGAGCCTGGACGTTCGGTGGCCCATGCCGCAGCTGTCACTCACCCCCGAGCACGTTCAGACCTACCCCGAGCAGCCTGTGACGGCAATGCTGGAGTTTCCCGAGGTGGTGTGTCCTCCGGCGGCTGGCAGTCCGGCGAGTGCCATCCCGGAGTTCTGGCTGGAGTTGCATTACTGCGGGCATTCCCTGCTCACCTGCGACAGCAGCAGGAATTGGGGCCAGAATCAGTCTCATGTGCAGGTAACTCGGTCTGAACCGCATTCTCGTCCGTGCAAAATGACTTTTGCCTTTCCGCTATGATATTCTCGAGTACGCCGTCCAACATTTACATTTTCCCTCCTGTTATGATACGCTCGTTGTAGGGTTGTTATTTCACCAGGTCTTGTATTCCGAGCAAATCAGGGGATTCCCAGGGAGGAGGGTCTTGACCCTCAGGTGCGAACTTTTCGGGTTAGCGGGACATTATTCTCTGATGCTGCGGCCAACGGCCCCTACGCCTGCCATTCCTCATACGGCTGCTTACGTGAAGGTGAGGAAATTTCCAATGGGGTCCTAGCATTTCTGATGATAGGCTCGATAGTACGTTGAATTGCATGTCAAAGCTGGTTTGAAGAAAACAATGTGTGCGCTTTAATGATAAAAAAGCCCCTCGGATGTTAAAAAGACCGAGGGTATGCCTCGGATGTTAAAAAGACCGAGGGTATCCCTCGGATGTTAAAAAGAACGAGGGTACCCCTCGGACGTTGAAAACAACGAGGGTGTAACAATGTCAATCCTGAGATTTAACGCGGCCGAAAGAGCCATCCGCTGGGGATGCAAAACTGCATTGGGAAGACAAGAAGCATTGCATGGCAATAAAAGACACGGTCCGGGGGTGCGATTTCATTGCTCTGGCGCAATGAAAACGTCCTCGTGCCTAAATAAATACCGGGGGTATCCCGCAGTAGGCGACGCGATACAAAAGTAGGAAAGTGCGACGGTAATGCGGATATTGGATTCCAAAAGCCACCCCCCCCCCCACCCCTTGGCGGGGCCGCATTCTAAGGATGGGGAATGGGGGGGGGGGAGGTTTATGAGAATGCCATTTGCGTCAGAGCAATACAGATCCTTGGAATAATTCGCGGATACCTTGGATGGTTTGGCGTGCTGTGAATTTCTGAACTGAAAATCATACAACCGTTGTGTTGAAATATTTTCATTGTGTACAATTTGAAGCGTTCTACGTCCGGGAGATTTCAGTTTAATCTGTAAGGGGTTGGGGTAAGGGGTTTCACGAGCTTTAGTTGTTGTGAAAGTGCAACCAAATGTCTCAAGGCCGGCTGGAGCGACCAATTCGTGTTCAACGTCCACGCGACGAGCATTTTTCCCTGCGAACCCCACAGTGGAGGGATAACGGTCCTCTTCCAGTATCCTTCCTGCATTCTGGCCACAGGGGATCGCGTGAGGCTCTTCGCCCGGTACAGGGCGAATGTGGCCTCTTTAGCGCCACCCACGAGCTTGGAGTACGTGGCCGAGCAGCGGATCACCAGGGGACAGCACAGCCTCAAGTTCGAATGCGACCTCTTCGTGGAAAGATACGTGGAGTATTGTTTCGTCTACGTGAGTCAGGCCATTACCGGAGCGGTGGCTGACGTGCGGATGGACTGCGTTCCAACACTGCCCGTGACAGGTGATGCTCGATTAAAATTCCCGTTCGTAATCCATTAGCCAGCCCTTGGGCTATTTCTTTCATTAAGGGTGGAAAAATGACGGTGGAAGTTTAACGTGGGAATCAGATCGAACGAGCATTTAAAAAAATCCTAAATTTTAAGCAGAGGTTTTTAGAAAACGTCACAGCGCCCGCGGTTATCAAATGCCGGTGGGGGTAATTCTAGCGCATACGGTGAAGGCGCAAATATCCGGCGATCCACTGCGCAACCGGCATGAAGTCGCATTTTAATTCTTGAGGAAAAGGCAATAAATAAATTTCGGTATAGATGCTGAGAGTGGTGGTTGGGGACCGTGGAGTCCTTGGACTCAATGCAGCAGCACTTGCATCGGAGGAATCAGGAATCGCTATCGTCTCTGTGACTCCCCGCCTCCGCGTTACGGAGCCAAATTTTGCAAGGTAAGCCCTTCTTACAGTTTACTTCTTGTGCGAATTACTGAATTACTTCCATTCGGGCATTTACACATTTTAGTGATTTGCAACATTGGCAGATTGTTTAGTTTCAACGGAAGGTAGGAATTGAAAAACAAACATCGTCCTAACACTTCACTCTATTTTGCTGTCGTCGAGAACCGCGACCATGCTAGTCCCCAGGCCAAATTGTTGGGTCAACTTCCGCACCAGATCCGCCCCATCATCGCTCTGCTCTTCTTTCCCGTCCTCCCCCACGTTACCCTTGCTTGCGGCGGCCTTGGACACAATGTCTTCCCCGAAAGTGGCCATGTTCGGGTCGACGATCGCCGCCTCTTCGCTCTCCACGCTTTCTTCCTCGAGCCCTTCGAAGAGCGTCTCGCTGATGATTTGCTGCGTTTGCCCTTCCTCCGCCTCTTTGAGCATGGTGCGCTCCTTGATCATCTGCCTGAGGAGATTCGGGTCGGAGATCAGCCTCAGAGCGGTGGCGCTTTCCGTTTCTTCGGGTGGTTTGCCCGCTGCTTCGGACAAGGCGATCAACTCTTCCAAGCTTCCGCCCACTTGCGTTTCTGCCAACCTGAAGACCGGGTACGGCATCTTTGGCTTCTGTTGCTTGGGCACCAGACCCAGGTCTCCTCGGAAGTAAGAGGCCGTCGCGGACTCGATACTCTGGAGGGAAGGCTTCTCCATCTTGTAGGTCTCCATGCAGCTCAGGAGGGTGTACAGCTCCCCTAGGAGATCCTCCTTGGCTGCGGTGACTTCCGCCTCCTCCGTCTCCTCCCCTTGCCGGACCATGAGGGCTGCGTTGACCGCCCTAGCCGCTTTGCACAGCGTCTTCCAGAGGCTCGTGCTTTCGCCTTCGTAAAAGTCCAAGTCGCTCTTCGTCTTCAGCAGCTCGCACCTGCAAGAGTGCAGATTCTGCTCCATGATCTTCAAGTGCCCCTTTAGCTTGCCGTTCTCTTTCTCGCATTCCTCCATGTCCAGCTTCACCTTCTCGAACGCCTTCTCCTTCCTCGTGATGTCCAGCATGTTGTACTGCATCAGATCGTTCCTCGCCGAGAGCTTCTCGATCAGGGCGAACTGCACCTTCGACCTCTTCAGCGCCTTCTTCTTCTCCACCTCCGCCAGCTCCATCTCCAGCCTGTACCTCTTCGCGTCCTCCTTCAGCGTCTCGTTCTCCTCCTGCAGGCGCTCCTGCGTCTCCAAAAGCAGACTCAGCTCGTTGTTTATCGCTATGTTCTCCCTGATCACCCGGTGGGTCGTCGAAGCGATGCGCATCTCCGTCGCGTCCTGAAAATCCGTGCTCAGCTGCAGCAGCTTCGCCTCCATTTCCTTCTTCAACTGATCCTTACTTATGATGAACTTCCTCTCGATCTCGTAGATCTCCCTCTTGTGCCTGATCTCCTGCTCCTCCATCGCCTTCTCCTGCTCGTCGTACTTCCTCATCAGCTCGTCCCTCTGCAACCGGAACTCCTCCAGGGCGTTCAGCTTCCCCTGCAGCAGCTTTATCTCGGACGTCAGCTGCTCGTGCATCACCTTGTACTCTTGCTCCAGCATCTTTATCTTCTCCTCGAACGCAGCCGCCTCGTTGGCCTTGGCATCGAGGAGCGCCTTTATCCCCTCCTGCAGCTCCTTTATCTCCGACTCTTTCTCGAGCAAGCTCCTCTTCAAGTAAGCTATAATATCCGCGCGGTCCTCCTCGAGCTGCGCGTTGGTCTTCAGCAGCTCCTCGTTCTTCAGCTCCAACTCGGCCACCAGGGTCCTCAAACGGGCGAGCTTGCGGTTCAAGTCGGTGATCTGCAACTCGTAGAAGGTCTTGTCCACTTCGGTGAGCGTATCCTGGAGGTTCTCCTTGGGCTTATCCTTCTTGTCCTTCTTGCCCTTGTCCTTTTTCCCTTTGCCGATTTTCTCTAGGGATTTGCCAACTTTGGGCGGCATTTTCTCTCGCTTCACTGGATTTCACTTGATTGTAATTTCAACTCGATTTATTTCGTTTACTTCGGTTTCACTTCGTTTATTTGGCTTTACTAGGTTTTACTTGGAATTGGACTTGAGTCGATTTGCTTCAACTTGGCTTCACTTGGTTTTGCGTTGGTGCGACTTAATTTTACGTTGGTGCGACTTGATTTTACGTTGGTGCGACTTGATCGTCTCGATTTTACTTGATTGTGCTTCCTTTTACTTGATTTTACTTCAATAATGAACGAGGAATTTTCGAAATTGTGCGTTGTCTCTTCAACTCATCCAGGTTCCTCGTTACTTTGAGCCCGGAATTACACTGGCTATAACTTGGTGCTCTTCTACACTTTGAGATGACGAGTGCTCTGTCCCCTTGTTGCACCTTCACCATATGGCGAGTCGTGCGGGAATTTCATCCGCTACTATCAAAATGTCAAGTTGACATTTCTGAAAGATCGTTGTCAAATGGAAACTAGACGCAGCGGATTATATCATTTGCCTTGAAACTAGACTACTACGCCACAGAGTATTAATATTCTGCGACTACGCTGTAGATACTGTAGATTGACGTCTACAGCGACTCTTACATGGCCCAACACAGAGATAATAACACACAGGATGGGTCATGAACTCGGGATGAGTTCAGGTTAATTTTTACCATACGGTAGGGGTTGGCTGTTGACTCAAGTGCGGTTTTCCACAATGCAATGGATTTTTCGCGAATAAATTTTCACTGGCACATTGCTTCACCATAACCACGACTAACCGCACTACGCAAATAAGCAACTCGTAATGTTTGAGTAGTGCTGATTAATGCAGTTGGGAAATTCGTTAGTTGGATGGGGCGCGAATGGCTCTTAGTTCGAGAACCCGGACAATATAATTCCGATGTTTGCGTCGTCTGGGTTACCAAATCGATTAGTCTAAGTTCGTGCTTGTGGTCGTCTAAATCGATTTACTCGCGCACTCCAACAACTGCCGCCAAGGATTAACATCTTGAACGTTAAGTTTGAACAAATCGAAGAGCAGCGCCATATACACTGCGTTTTGGGTTTTTTTTGACCCTATGTACCTGAGGGGTTGAACCATTCCGTTTCTCGTGTGCACGACAACCCTCAAGGGTCGCCTCTGCTCGTTAGGGTCCGGCCGTGCAGACGGAAAAATGCGGTTCTGGCCTGGGCACCAGCTGGGAATGCTTCTACGGCAGTGGGATTTCCACTGGGGAAATAGCAGCGGAAATACCGGAAGTTCAGGCGGAAGTTGGTCCCGGTTGCAGATGCGGATGCACCGTCCATCTGGGACTGGCGAAGCCGAAGAGGCTGCTGGCTGCTTCGAGCCAGAGTTGTCCTGGAAGGACCTTCTGGATGATTCAGGTGGGTCTGTTTTTCGATAAAATTCTCAACGCAATTATTGTCGCGAACGGATGGGCCTTCAGCTTTTAAATTTGCAAATATGTACCTATTTCCCTTTGCCACTCACAAGAAACACCACATCGCTCCACCAATGTAGCACCAAATAAACTACAAAGTTATTGAATCGAGTAATTGATTAAAAAATTAACTGAATGCGCTAGAAAATATTTCCTCTTGTCTTCGCGTCTGATTTAATACGAACGTAAGATTAGGGTTGGTCTGGTTTCAACCATTGCTCGCATCACTCGCCTAAAAACCGCATCCGTCTTGTCAGTATTTGCTCTTATCCCGCCCTTATCCGAAACCCAGAGGAGACGGCATAAATTTCACGGACGTCTTCACAGCCAATCCTCATAAATCAGGCAGACTTAATACTGACAAGGACATCAATATTCAGGACCTCGCGCAACCCTTATTTGTGGAAAGGAATAAAATACAGTCGTCGCGGATTAGATTGAAAAAAAGCGGACGATTGGAGTTTCCACTCGACCCAATTTTTATTTCACACACTCGAGGAATTGCCCCCTTTTGAACAACGCAACCTAGGTAAGTAGGGATGGATTACGAATGAAAATATTTCGCTATTCAGGCTGACGAAGAGCACATCATCCAATTCAAGGTGGAACAGTTCCGCCTTCCCTGTGGCTCTCAGTGGCTCAAAGTTCGCGATGGCAACTCTTTAGCTTCCACACTTTTAGCTGATCTTGGCGGGTCGACGGAAATAGGACCTTCAGTGGTAAATTCCACGGGCAATCTTATCCTTTTGGAATTCTACACTGACGAGGTGTTCACGGGAGGGCATTTCTGCGGGGGCGGATTCCTAGCCCAGGCCTTGCAAATTCGTAAGTTCGTCTACTTAAGAGCGGGTTTTTTTATTAAATGATTCTTTAACCCTTCAACTGCTGGAAAAATTTTACGATGTTGATTCCGGTCTTCAGAAAACCCTCAAGGAATAAACCCTCAAAAATTACACTCGGTTTTAATGTAACATTTCCAGGACAAGAGAAGAACACCACGTTGTATCCCATAGCCCAGGGTGTTGGGATTCTTCCCGAAGCTGCTTTGAAGTTAACAGCGGTACACATAACAGCCATATTCTTCTTAAGCGGGCTTATTATAGCAACGGCACTTTTGGGAGCTCAATATATGTGCAGATACAGGAAATACCACGTGGCTAAAGCTGAAGATCTAGATTCGCTGACGGATCCCTTTGGTTAGTGAACATTAATTGGATTCTGACTATTCACCCTCCAAAAAAAAACGTACATTCACAAAATTGCACTTTTCAACCCGTAATTGGGGGAGGGGATTCAATCGAAAATCTCCCTCTCCCCCTTGATTAATTCAAAGGGAAAGAAAGTCAATTACATCCTCTCGGGAATAATGAGAACTCGGAATGTTCATTGAAGGTGGCGGCGCCTTTTGTTCAATTTCCAACCCCCTTTAGCAGGCATCTTCCCTTCGGGCAAATCTCCTCCACTCACATCCAGTGATCCGGTTCTCTCCACCCTCCGCCCAGGTATTTTTACTCCTCGAATCGAGCAATCCCACAAGGGGCGCGAGGATTTGAAATTGTGCCGTTCCATGGAAATTTGCGCCACCCCAAATTAAGTTCGCCCCAAATTGAATAGAGCGTGCCCCAATTAGGGGTTGCTCGGCGGTTCGGTGGCAACGCGGATTATGCTAAAGCAAGTGTCCAACTTTTTCGACAGCTTCTTGCGCGAACATTCCCGTGAGGCTCCGCGCTTCCTCCAACTCGACCCTCTTGTCCGAGGTGATATCCCTCACGAGGCTCAGGCCTCACATCAAGTCGAGGAACAGGCACTCTAGGTTGAGGGAGTCCAACTGCGACGCTGCTGAAGAACAGGAAGTTGCCTTGGCGTAAGAACCTCTGCTCTCTCCGTATCGAAATAGTCCCATTTGACGACAAATATGTGCATCATCATCATTTCGAAATGATGAAGAATATTAATTTAGGAAAGAAGAGGAGTCCCTGAGTGCGAGCAGCACTACAACTTTGACCCAACAGGACACAGCGACCACTGCGGTTCCCCAAACGTTCAGTGAAGAGACCGCCTTGAGCCTTCCGACTTCACCAAATTTAAGTGAAGAGCGGACTCTGCGTAGGTCCTCCACGATCAGTGAAAGCGACAAGGACAGGTCGACTGAGAAGATCTTAGAAGGTCGGACCTTCTTGTTGCGGAGGGCCAGTAACGTCAGTACTGCCACCCTGACAAACGTGAGCAGAACAGCTACACCAGAACATCGTTCCAAAAGCGATCCGGTACTCGATTGGCTATTATTGTACAGAAACAAATGAGCACGCAAACTAATTCAAAATCGCACATCATCTCGTTTTTACATGCTCTTATTTGCAATCATAGCACTTTTATAATCACCAGCAACCCGAGCACTTTTGGAACACTCACGTCTGTAAATTAAAAACTAATTTTACCAATTTATCATTGGGTACGTTTTAACACAGAAAATCCATGTGACTATTCCTTGGTTTTAATAATTAATCATTAATCATTAGGTATATGTTTTCAATTTTATTAATTTAATTAGTGTTCATTCATGACTTCAGAATCAGAATTTTTTTATTAGACCAAATTCCAGGGATGCTACTCCCCAGCAAGCCTAATAAGCACAGCCACCATCAGAACCACCAACTTGAAAGAAAACAAAGACAAGCGCAACAGGGAGAAGCTCCTAGCTGGACCTGTAGGATCGGACTTTTCCCTAGCAGGACCCGACGCCGACCTAGAGCTGGATTACTACGACTACAACGTGGTCAACGCAGGAGCAGCCCCTGGGTCCTACCTGGGTATGGATCCAGCCTTCTTGGTGTGGATCCCTCCTCTGGACGACACGGGTGAAATCCTGCCGGAGGAAACGCGGCAACTCCACCAAGACCTCAAGCCCAAGACTTTCGTGGACCCGAGGAGCAACCAGGAGAGTCCCGAAGAGGAACTCCTCTTTCACCAAGAACTGAAGGGATCGCCTTCGCATTCGAACGTGGGAAGAGGGAAAATGGTCGAGGAAACCGCCAGGAAGACGAAAACTGGCAGAGGTTCCTCCGAAGGGCCGAAGTGCTCGCCCATTCTCATCCCGAAATTCAAGAGGGTCCACCCGCTAGTCGGAGGAAAGGAGATGGAAAAATTGAAGATCCACCCTCTAGCCGAACAATCCGAGAAGAATGAGAGGGTGGTGGGCATTCAACTTCACGAACTGCCTAAAAGGAAATTCGAGAGTCCGGTTAAAGTGCACAGGCAGAGAGAAAAAGAGATCAAAGTGGAAAAATCTCCCAGCGTGGACAGCAACATCCTCGACGAAATTCGCTTCGCAGATGAAGAAGAGGAAGAAGAAAACTTGGGAGGGTGCAATAGGGATTCCAACGTGTTATCTTCCAGTTAGAAACGATTTCGACCAATCACAGAATTATTTTTTCGACGCTTAATCGAGACGTTTTTCGACGCTTAATCGAACTGTTTTCCGATCGATCATTTGACCCTTTTTTCGCCGCTTAATCGGACAGAATGGCGAAGAATGGAGGAGCCCACGATTAAATCAAAATATGGAGACTGATTTGTTGATTTTTCCAGATACGAAATTTTCGTTGATTTATCTATCGAGTAAATTTTACCCAGAAAAACCGCTTGTTGTGATGTTTGTGTGGGAGGTCTGCTCCGGAAGGCGCACGGAACCCAAATTCTAGTCATTTAGCTTGAAACATAATTAGCTTGTCCCTTCAACGGCACGTTTTCCTTTCGAACAAAACTTTCCTGTCCTTCGGTTGTAGCGTGCTGTATAAAATTGTATATGATTGCGGTAACTGTAACTATTCTTTTTGTATCTATCGTATTTTCTCAAAATGAAGAACTCTACTTGAGGCGGGCTCTTATTCACACATCCCAATTGTAACCGAATTTTCAGCAGCCGACATTTACGACTATTAAGTTGGATACGTCCAGCTTTTTTACTGTCTTAGAATGGCTATTAAGTTGGATGCGTCAAGCTTCTTTACTGTCTTAGAACGGCTATTAAGTTGGACGCATCTAGCTTTTTACAGTCTTAAAACGGCTCTGTTGGATGCGTCTAGCAACCTTGTTTACAACTACCTAATAAAAATTTGTATCAGAAAAACAAATCGATTTAAAATACCGCTTACGGAACCAAAGCAACCCGTCAATATTGGTTGCCTAGCAATCGGCAAAGCCACATTACGGGTTGCCTAAGCGCCAGCGTAACCGGGGCGACTGCGGCTAGCTTCACCTCGGACTCTTTGTTCCCAGCAGGTCTGTGCGCGTCCGCTAGCGCCGCTTTCCTCCGCGAAAAGCCGCTTTTCCACAGCCACCTTATCTATGGGCCGCGCGCGGTTCCCTGCACCCGGAACCGGAAACGACCGCGTCACGGCAAGGCCGTCGCGACGACGGCTCGCGCCAAAGGTACGAACGTCGGAGGTCTGGTGTCAATAAACTCAAGGTGCGCCGCGAAAAGTGTGAAAGTGAAAATTGCAGAATCGTTGCCCAACTGGCGAGGCCGCCTCGGATCCTTTTTCGAGGCGTTCGGTCGTGCCGATTGCGTTTGTTTTCCTCGCGCGTCCGTTACATGTGGGCTTTTCCGCGCGCCTTCTCGAGGTAAGTGCGATGTTTTTGTTTGGTTCGCTCGACCTGTCACTTCCCGAACCCGGAGGGGAAGTGCCCGTCGGGACGCGTCGTCCCAACGGGAATAATTTTTAGATCGCAGCAGCCATTTAAAAATTTGTGATAGCATGAAAAGTGTCGAGGCGGGCGCTGACCAGCTTCGCCGTCTCACTCCAGCACACGTAACGGGGGTGACAGGTAAAGCTGGTCGCGGCCGCGGCGACAGAGTCGGCGGAAGGCGCCGAATTGACTTCGCGCCGCTCGTGGAGACGGCAATGACTCACCTCGGCCCGTTATGCTAAGTACGGCCCTGTCCCGCAAGTACGAACGCTTGAAGGTCGCTCACGTGACCCCCACCAAGAGTCAAGTTGCTCTTGTTGAGGGTGGGGGAGCGGAGTCGCGGTCCTCGATCTCGCGCTCGGGACGGCGCCGTTGGTGCGAGAGAGACGCGCGCGTTTGGTTTTGGTTGCGAGAGCGTGAGGTGTATTCGTTCGGATGAATGCGAGAAAGAATTGGCGATGGATTCGTTCGGGTGGCGGCGAGGGGGATTGAATACGCGTGATTAAACGTGGCGGGGGTGAGAGGGAGAGAGATTGAATAAGTGGACGGGATAGCGTGTGATTGAACGAGAGAGCTAGAGATTGAATGAGAGAGCGAGAGATTAAACGATGGAGCCAGAGTTTAAACGAGAGTGAGCGAGAGATTAAACGAGAGTGAGCGAGAGATTAAACGAGAGTGAGAGAGATTAAAGGGGAATATGAAATTAAACGGGCGTGAGAGAGAAATTAAACGGTAGTGAAAAAGAGACGATCTACAGCGCTTCTAGTTCGAGGGAGGAAGATGAAACGGTACATGTGGTCCGTCGCAAGTAATGGGGGTACGGTTTGTTACGAAAGCGAGACAAAGGTGCTCGCGTGAACTTTGATGAGAGCGAGGGACAGAGCGTGCGCTTAGGTGTGCATCGGCTCTGATTGCGGAACCGGCCGAGCGCACGCGGAACGGGACGAACGCAACCTGGAACGCGACAGCCGCGTAAGCGGCGGCGGGAGGGAGAGAGACGGGGGATGTTGCGAGAGCGGGCGACAAAGGTACGAAGCCTCCGTCGCGGTTATCACAGCTGGCGGCGTTTCGCACCCGGAAAATCGAGTTTCCCTAGATCAGGGTTCGCGCGTTCGGGGGAGGTCGCGAGCGCGTCGGGAAAATTCGCTTGCTGCGCCGCGAAATTCGAAATCGGGCGACCGCGCAAACGGAAGACTTCCAGGTTCAATGATTTCGATTTAACGCCGCCTCGGTCGCAGCGTACACCTCAGATTACGCTATAATATTGCAGTGTTACAGTTAAATGTAAATTCGTTTTTTTTTAATCAATTCCAATCGGGGATGGAGTGGGGGTGCGGGCTCGGTTCGTTTGTTTTGGTGTAGTTTTCGTGTGGCCGCTGCGTGACCTTGGAGGATGAACACGTGACCAAGGGCCTTGACCTTTAGGCGGCGCGGCTTAGCTGTGGATCGGTTGTCGCTTGTTTCCGCATCTTTTTTGGGGAATTTTCGTGTTTTGGTGAGCCTTTTTCTGTCATAAAATCCTCTAAAATTAAGACTTGGGATCCCTAGAGATAGCCGTACATTTTTTTTCGGTCTATTTCACGTGAATGATAGGGAACTGCGTGGGTAATTTCGGAGCGGATGGGTTTCAATGGACGACCTTTCTAGGACGCTTTGGGTCGTTTACACCGACTCGCTCGGGAACATTCGTTATTTTCCTAACCGAGTTGGCCTGTTTGTCGTTTCAAATTTTTTAAAAATATTGTCATATTTTAAAAATATTTAATTTTATATTTATTCTTACACTTTAAAAAATTTATTATTTTTTTAAATGTTTTAATATTTTTTTAAATATTTTAATATTTTTTAAATATTTTAATATTTTTTAAATATTTTAATATTTTTTAAAATGTTTTCATATTTTAACCTTCTTACATTTAAATTTTTTTAAATGGTTGCATTTTAAACAAACCTCAAGAATATGAAAATTTTGAACATACATTCTTTCTGTAGGCTAGTAACGTTCATTCTACATCAACTCCACATTCGCCCGGAGTATTGCGTTGTCTTGTGTGATGTATGAAAGTCTCGTCGATTTTTTCGTTTCCGATACCTGTTTGATTAATTCATTACTGTTGCAGATATGTAATGCATTTCATGTGAGTGTGTGTGTGTGTATGAATGCGTATAGGAATGAGAGGTGCCTTTACTGTGTAAAATCGACACAGAAAAGCAAGCGCCCGCGATCACAAGGTGATCAAGTGTAATAGTCGAGGTAGATATGTATTCACCTTGTACAGTTAAGTTAATTTATTCGTTTGTCTTATGCCAGGAATTTCCTTTTTTTTTCGGTCGCGCTTTAAAAATCGCATTTCTGCCCTTTTTAATGGAAAACTGCCGCGAAATTTGCATTCCATTTATCAGTCCGCCAATGGCACGGCTTGTTGGAACATTCGCTGACCGGATCGTGTGTAAATTGCGTGTGAGCGTTGAAAGTGTGAGATTATGCTGTTTCTTTGATGAATAAGGTGTATGCGTGTACCCCCGTTGGTTTTCGCATGAATCCCGAACGTCCAGACGTAGGTAGAAGAAGCGGTGAGTATGATTTACTCACCGGTTACGTATTCGAGCCTGTTATTTCATCAGAATGTCTGCGTTGCAACAGATAAAGGACTTGGTTTTGAGATTAAATGTTAAGAATGTTTAATGGTTCTTTAATGGGTGAATGATTCTTATTGCGTTGTATGTTCTATACGTTTGTAAATACAGGGTAGATCACATGAAGACATCAGGTATTTAATGGTAGATGACCCAGTTTAGACAGCAGGTCGGATGAGCAAACCTTGCAACTTTGAGTTGTCAAAGAGCAGCCAGGGACGTTCAAATTCAATAATTCTTTTTAATAAAGGCCATAGGACTACCTATCAATTCTTTTGCAAACACAAAAATGGTTGTCTCAATTTGTTCGATGCAGTCCGACGTTCGACTGTATGGGTTTGACGCGATGTCAATCCGATTTCAGATGTAATATGCGAATATTCGATTGGTCGGACCGAATCGTCAGGGTGAGCTGATGTTCCACGTGAAATGGCCGCAGACATGCGATCTCCCAACGTTTCGGTCACCTCCATTAACGTGGACCCGTTTCCGCAACCGCAACCCCCGGACGTAGCGCAGCAAAGACCGCCCGAGTCCATAGTTCTGCAGAATGGCACGCACAGCATCCTCCTCACCGGAAACGAGCCTCCGTTGGACAGTTCGGACGCCGAAGTCGCCCAGATCGACTTCCAGTCGGTGAATCTGCGCAGCAAGAAGAAGCGGGAGAGCGCGGCGGCCGAAATGCCGCGGCCCATGTCTTGGGAGGGCGAGCTGTCGGACGGGGAGCAGGACATGTGCACGGACGAGGACGCTGCGCCGCAAGTCCCGGAGAACCTTTCTTTGGGGCAGCCGAAGCAGCCGGGTCCGCCCGATTCGAAGGAGAGTCCGGTTTTGCGGTTGAAAGGGGCTCCGATCGGGGGGTACTCCATACACAGCACGCCGAGTAACTCCCCCTTGATGGGGCAGAGGCACTTGGTGTCTGGGATTCTCACGCACAAGGAGATAATGCACAAAGCCCTGAACGTGCCGCCGACTCCCAGTCCGGACTCCGCCATCCACTCGGCGTACAGCGTGTTCAGTTCGCCGACGCAGAGTCCCTTAACCCAACGGCACGTCACACTGACTCCGAACTTGAGCCGGAACAACAGCGACGCCTCCCATTCCAGCTGCTGCAGCTACTCCAGCGTTTCCGTGTCCGTGTCGCCCACGCAGCAGTTCTCCCCGACACACAGTCCGATACAAGGCAGGCACATGACGAGCATGCACAACAGCCCCTTGCACCACAACATGCTGTATAGGAGCCTGCAGGAGGAGCAGAGCGTCCAATACCTGCCCGAGCACGACGGCCCTGAAGACGGCGAGGACAAATCGGGCTTGGTGCATGCGGCGCTTCCAACCCAACCCGGCATATCCCGGCAACAGCTCATCAACAGTCCGTGTCCGATTTGCGGGGACAAAATCTCGGGCTTCCACTACGGCATCTTCAGCTGCGAGTCGTGCAAGGGCTTCTTCAAGCGGACCGTGCAGAACCGCAAGAACTACGTCTGCCTCCGGGGGGCCGCCTGTCCCGTGACCGTGACCACGAGAAAAAAGTGCCCGGCCTGCCGCTTCGACAAGTGCCTACAGTGCGGCATGAAGCTCGAGGCCATCCGCGAAGACCGAACCCGAGGCGGCCGCTCGACGTACCAGTGCTCCTACTCGCTGCCCCCGTCGCTGACGGGACACGGAGACGTCCGCAACGGAGATCCCAGACACAACTTGCCCCTGGACCATCCCGGCTTGAGCGTGAAGCTGGAGCCGCCCGATTCGCCCTACGCCCACTCGAAGCGGGTCAACTCGAATCGGCTGGGTGTCCCGCCGCTATTGCAAGAGATAATGGACGTGGAGCACCTGTGGCACTACAACGAGCTCGAACTGAACAAACTGCACACGGAAGGCACGCTGGGCTCGTCCAGCGGCACCGTGCACAACCTCTCCACTCACCCGTTGCTCGCCGGGACGGGGCTGGCGGGCTCCGCCGACTCAAATCCCGACTTCGTCTCGAACTTGTGCAATATCGCGGACCACCGACTGTATAAAATAGTCAAGTGGTGCAAGAGCCTCCCGCTTTTCAAGAACATATCGGTGAGTACGTTCGCCTTCAATTCCAAAACAAGGGGCACGCTTAGCGAATGTGTCGGCTAATTTATATATTTATGTACACATATTATGTGTTTTCCTGTGATGGAACTGTAAGTGCAATTAATAAAGTATGTAAATCCTCTGGTGGTCGACACGTCGAACTAATCTCTGGGCTGTCACAGTAGTCCCATTGTTTTTTCTTCATTCAAGAAAATTCATGGGCTCAATGAGCTAATCTTGAACGCATGGTTGGATAAATCGAGCTCCAGCAAAGCTTTATGATGGGAACATAGAACGCAGAAAAACCAATTAATAAAACGGACGCAAACAACTCGGATGTACACTGCGTTTTTTAAGACATCTCCGCTAATGAACGGACGATGAAGCAAAACGTTCCGTTCCAGATCGACGATCAAATTTGCCTCCTCATCAACTCCTGGTGTGAATTGCTCCTCTTCTCCTGCTGCTTCCGCTCGATGGCGACTCCCGGCGAAATCAAGATCTCCCTAGGCAAGAGCATCAGCCTAGCGCAAGCCCGCGACCTGGGCATGCAGGCGTGCATCGAGCGCATGCTCAACTTCACCGAGCAGCTCCGTCGTCTACGGGTCGACAGGTACGAGTACGTGGCGATGAAAGTGATCGTCCTCCTCACCTCCGACACGTCGGAGCTCCGGGAGGCGGAGAAAGTGCGCGCTTCTCAGGAGAAGGCCCTTCAAGCCCTGCAGGACTACACGCTGAGCCATTATCCGGACAGTCCTGCCAAATTCGGGGAGCTGCTGCTGCGGATTCCGGAGCTGCAGAGAACCTGCCAAATCGGCAAGGAGCTGCTCACGATCAGATCGAAGGACTCCGAAGGGCCGAGCTTCAACCTCCTCATGGAACTCCTTCGGGGGGATCACTAGGATTTGCCGACTCGAGAACTAGGATTCGCCGATCCGAGAGGAGAAAACGTGCCTTAATAGCTTTTTTGGTGGCGGGTTCACAAACGATTTTACTTACAGACAGTATTTTTTCACTATAATAACGCTTCGTTCTCTCTCTTCATAGCTTTAAGTGGAACAGTTCGTACTTAGCGGGAGGCCGCGCGGACGGCCCGGCCGGCCGGTGAAATTCCGCTCGAATTTGTGATAATCACGTGCCGTTTTGTTCTCTATACCTTCCCTGTTATTGGGTCGGCGGAGGCGTCCGCGTCGCTCCCCAACGTTGTAAATAGTATATATGTTAACTTTATATTTTTTGATATTCCCAGTTACAATGTTTAGAGAGGAGGCTTTTTAAGCGCTCGCGACAATTTTTGATATCCATATTTGACTATGTATACAGAAAAAAAAGCGGTAGATTAGGTCAGCTCAAATCATACTCTCGACGTCCATTCCATTTCAACGAGTTTTTCGGATCAACCACATATCGGTCCGGCCGGAGACCATTGTTGTAAATGGTCTCGCCGGATCCCGAGGATCGTCTTTTATTTATTCCGTTCGGTTTCCAAAAATTTAGTGCATCTTCGTCTCCACGGGAGGATCTTGTATCCCTCCGGATTTCAGAGCGTGTACAGTTACTGTATCTTCTCGGAGCTCCGGACGGTCGGACTCCGCGTTCAGCCGGTCCGATTGAAACGTTTTATTTTGTGTGAATTTCGCACGAAGATCTGAAAGAGGCCTTATGAAGGCTGCATCAAATGCAGTATTAATTATTATTGTCGAATCGGAATTCAGTTGCAATTTTTTGTAATGCAAATTTTATACGGTGGAATCCCAAATATTTACTTCAACTGTACTGAAGTGTTTTCAATAAAAAGTAAACATTGGTGAAGGTTTTTTCTTGGCTACTACAACCATCGAATAAATTAAATGACAACGAAATTCTTAATTCTCGTTGAAAAATTAATCCAGTTGATCGGTCTGATTTTCACGCGATGAAATTCAAGAAGTACCCGTTCGAAAAATTGGCGCCAAATTTTTCATGTTGCAGTTCCCTGCACTGGCGCGCCCCCTGTGAAGTAATAGCGCAAATACTCATCGCGTTAGTTCTTTCAATCACCGCTTGATGTCGTCGCCGTCCTCAGATATATCATATCTACTCTAAAACAGCGTCATAGGGCATAATCGCTAATCTAAATCGGATAATACTGAATTCCCCGCAATACGAACGCTATTGCATAAATGGGCGACTCTACGGGAATTATATTTCGCGTAATTTCAATTAACTAAGTTGCGTGAGCCGATGGTAGCACCGCCATTTGTCAAACGGCGAAAGCATCAACACGTGGTCGTACTTACGCGATTGCCTCATAGAGGGTGCTGTTTGCAACACCGCCAAACGGCGGACGTGGGAACTACGTTTTGACAGTTTAGGTTATGTTTATGTCAATTCGCATGCTAACTTCGAATTATTGCCCAAAAAATAAATATTAGTGAGAAATATCATTAAAATTTTGAACGCACAATTATTTTGGGCAGCAACAACGGTATAAATGAAGTGATTAATTTTTTGTGACATTGAATAAGTGATAAACAATTTTTGTCGTGACATTACATATTAGAAGAAATAGTTGCAAAATAAGTGAAAAATAAATACGAAAAAAAGTGAAAAATAAATGTGAAAATGAATGGATACTACACGCGTTGTCTGTTGAATATAACAAAGTTCCGCTGCGGGCGAACCCATAAAGT